>PVLD010021881.1:0-30486 GCA_004027595.1 Dinomys branickii
TGGGACTTTCCCACGTCTCGCCCCAGCAGCCTGGTCCGCCCTACCACATCTCCCCCGGCATCTCAGAGAAATACGCCCAGTTTAAACTTCCCAGCCGAGGTTCCGGCATTCACGCTCACCAAGTCTGTCTCGAGCTGGTGGTGTTTATTAAGGAGGTTTGCTCCCTTGCTGCTCACCCGGTCGCCATCTTCCCCGGATCAAGACTCTGTTAAGTAAAAGACCACCATAAGATGTGGCTCATGACCTTGGACGAGAACTGTTAGTCAAAATCAACCTCTGTTCTTTAGCTTTTATTCAGTCTTTAGCTTGTACTATTAGCAAGAAAAAGCAAAGTCAGTATAAGATAACTTGGTTTTTCTCAGTCCATGACTATATTTATTGGAGGATACTATTCAAGTAACACAATATACAAAGAGTGCTCCTCGGGAGCTAAAAGCAAACTTAATAAAAATCCAGCCTAATTATCTCCTGAAGAAAGAAGAAAAATATATTTCTTTCTTACAAACTGCATCCTTATTCAAACACACACACACACACACACACACACACACACACACACACACACCATAATCAGCCATCAATCAATGTCTTTGGTTTCAACATTCAGGAATTCAACCAAACACTGATCAAAAACACTCTACTTGGGAAAATAATAGCATATGTACTGTACATGAAGAGAACGTTTCCTTGTTATTATTCTGTAACCACCACAGTATAACAAGTATTTACCTAGCCCTTACATTGTAGTAGGAATTAAAAGTAATCCAGTAGAGATAATTGAAAGTGTACAGGAGGGTATGAGTAGGGTAGATATAAATAGTACATGATATTATGAAAGAGATGTGAGTATTTGCAGACTTGGGAATCCAGAAGACCAATCTTCCACAGACGCGGAGAGATACTGTTGTACCTGAGTGAAATAAGGCTACAGGGTAATCAAGTGAGTATAGTTGTAGCAAGCAGGTAGATCTGTGAAGAAGAGCTGTGACTACAGCTGAAGTTCACCCAGAAGTACTTGATGTCTATCAATCATCACTTTAAACAAGTGTACTTATTACATGAGATCATTTTAAGTAATGTGAAAGATAATACACATACATTCTGCACGGTGTTTGACACATAGTTCATATGCCATAATTAATACAGTATCTATTTTTACATCTAATTACAGCATTACATTTCTTTACTATCACAGGTCCAGAAGCATGCATCCATTTCTTTAGGATTCAAATTCTTCCTATCGAAGCCCTTATTAAGTTCTAAATCCCACTCATCTTCAAATTCTGGCCCCAACTACTGTGGTCTGCAGAAAAGCCATGTTTCATTATATGAGGCAACAGGGATGGCAACAGGGAGGGCATCTAGGATTTTGTTGCAGGACCTGAACTGCCTTTGGTTTACCAACATAGAGTACTTATGCAACATATTTTATCTTTTAAGATGTTATCATCTAATAAATTCAGGTTTTGAAAGATTGAGCAGTTACAATCTAAAAGTTAAACAGTGAAAATGCTACCTATTACCCCACTTTCAATTTGCCTTGACACATGTATATAATATTTTATTAGTACTATTTTAGCTGATTATATAATATTCCACTTGATACATAATATTGTATCTTACTACTTGAAAGAAATCATACACACAAGGTTGAACATTGCAGTTCCTTTAACATAAGAAACAAGTATAAATTAAAGAGTAAAATGAAAATCAATAATAGAAAAACATGAGGAGGGGAGCAAGAGACAGAGAGAGGGAGGAACAAGGGGAAAAGCAGGGGATAAATGAAGCACTAGAATGTATTAGGTACACGTATCAACTCCCTATGATGAATGTAACAAACATATGCTGCACATATTTACTAATAAAACTTCAAAATAGCTTTATTTAATTAGTGTAAATATGAAAATTTGATAATCATATGTAATATACAGTGATCAAATATCAAGTTATATTTTCATATTCTCAAACATTTATCACTTTGTGTTAAGAAAATATTATTTCTTTTTTCCAGCTTTTTGTCTTTTTGAGACAGGGTCTTGCTATGCAGTTGAGGCTGGCCTTGAGCTCACTTTGTCACCCAGGCTGGCCTTAAACTCACAACGATCCTCTTGTCTCAGCTGTCTGAGTGCTGGGATTACAGGTGTGTGCCACCATGCCCAGTTCCAATTATTTTGAAATATATCAGAAATTTTTCAGGCTATATTTGCCCTACAGTGTTATAGAACACTAAAATTAATCTTCCTAACTATATTTCCTAGGCAACCATCCCACAATGACTGGGTGAGAGACAGCTGTGGAAGGCCCTCATGGAGAGGGTCTGGGCCAGCATGGGCCCCCTGAAAGTTTAAGATCAGGTCAGGAAGAACACAGGGCTTTTCCCTCCATGGGATAAGTCAGTGCCCCTCATGAGGCTCTCATAAACATCTGGGTCTGAGAATACTGTCTTTAATACAGTGGGCTGCTTGTATTCTTGCCCTCCAGCAGAGATCATAGGTCTGACTGATTCCTCCATCTACCAGTGTAAAAAAAGACATCTCTCAGCTTCTATGCTTGCCTTTGCCTAGCGTGAGTGGACAGAGGCACTTCTGGGACAGGGAGGTACCTCAAAAACAGACCATAGAGCTATGTGTAGAAAACTACACTGTTCTGGATACAAAGACGGCAGAACTGTTTTTCCCCTACGTGGCCCCTTTGCTATACCATCCTGCCTTGGAGCCATCCAACTTTAAACCGAAACCTCTACAAACTGTGAGCCAGAATAAATCTTTCTTCCCTTTTCTAGTGGATGTTGGGTACTTTGCCTCAGCAATGAGAAAAATAATTGATATACTTTAGAAAAAGACTAAAACCAAGAGTCCCAAAATGTCCAATAGAATGAACACACTAGAAAGGGTGAACAGTTGAGCAAAAGAGGACAAAAAAGAAAGTCAGCAAGTAAAATAATACAATGATAGGAATAAGTCAACATCTTTCGATGTGAAAGGCCTCAATTCCCGAATCAGAAGACAAAGATTGGCCAACTGGCTGAAGAAACAGTGCTTTCTTGGATACAAGAAAGACATTAATCTAAAAGCTTTCCCTCTGCAATCAGCAACAAGACACGGATGTCCACTATCTCCAGTTCTGTTCAGTAGACAATTGTTCCAATCCTGAGAAACCAAGCAGGAGAAAAAAATAAAAGGGACATGTATTGGAGTGAAGAAATCAAATGATCATTATTTGAAGATAGGTCTTCTACATATAAAACTAAAAAATTCCACCAAAAGAATCGTAGAATTAATTACTAAATTCAGCAATATAGCAAGATAAATTATGAACACACAAAAACCAAAAATGTGCCTGTATACAAATAGTGAATCTACTAAGAAAGAAATTAGGAAAACAATATCATTCGCAATAGAATGAAGAAAAATAAAATACTTAGGAATTAATCACAACCAAGGAAGTGAGAGATCTCTTCAAGGAAAACTACAGTAATCTATCAAAGAGGACATCAGAAATGCAAATATATCTCCTGTGTTTAGATAGCTAGAAGCCAGACAGTCAAAATGGTCATACTTCCAAAATAGACGCATAGATTTAATGCAATCTTGATTGAAATATCAATAACATTCCTCACAGAATTAAGAAAATAATCCTAAAAAACATATAAAACCAAAGAGATCCAGGCCAGGAGAAAAAAGCACTACTGAACACCAAGAACAAAGGAAGAGGTGCCACAATCCTGAACTTCAAGTTATACTATAAAGTAACTGTGATTCAAAACAGACTAGTATTGGAAAAAATGATACATAGATTAATGTAGTAGGATAGGAGATGTAGAAACAACTTCAGGCACATGGCTATAAAGTCCAAAAACATACTCTGGAGGAAAGACAACCTCATAGCAAATGATTTGGGGAAAACTAGTTACCCTTTTATAGAAGACTGACTCTAAAACCATAACTTTCACGATGTCCTAAACCTAAAACTTTCAAAGATGTAGTTGTAGGCAATGTCTTTCTGACCAGGATACCAAATACAGAAGAAAAAATACCAAGAATTAACAAATGGAATTCTATCAAATTGGACACTTTCTGTACAACAAAGGAAAGAATCAGCAGAGAGAAGGGAGAAACTACAGAATGGAGGAAAATGCCAGCTATTTGTTGGAGGGTAGCCTAAAATATAGAAGACAAAAGCAACTCAAAATAATTAGACCACCAACATCAAAGACCCAATAAAAATGGGCAACTGAGGTGAACAGACACTTTGCAGAAGAAATACAGATGGCCAATGAGTACATGAAAAAATGTTCAACATCTCTAGCCATTAAAGAAATGAAAATTAATAACAACACTGAGATTCCATATTATTCCAGATTCCATGAAAAAGGCTATCAATGAGAAATAAATCAATGATCAATGATGGTGAGACTAGGAGTACCTGCATACACATGTTTAAAGAAACACACTTTATTTTTTTTTCTTTGGGTCCCATTCAACCCAGCTATTACCCTTCTGGGTATTTTCCCAGAAGATCTGAAAATATCATAGCACCGTGATATATGTGCACCCATGTTTGTAGCAGCACAATTTGTAATAGCTAAATCATGGAAGCAACCCAGATGTCCATCCACAGAAGACTGGATTAAAAAATTGTGGCATTTTTATATAATGGAATATTATTCAGCTATAAAGAAAGACAGTTTTGGGGACTTTATAGGCAAGTGGTCAAAACTGGAGTCCATACTCATAAGTGAAATAAATCAGCGGTACGTGTGCAGGCAAAGTATTGTATCACTGGTGTAAGAACCTGAGGGTGGGAATATAAACTAAAAGACATGAAGGAAATCTGTTCAAAAACAAAGAACAGGTGGGACGAGGGAAAGGAGAAAAGAAAGAGACAAAAATGTATGTATGTATATATGAATATACATATATGCAGGAGGGCTAACATGGTTCTACTATTGTATTATATCACTTAATGCTAAGGAATATTTGATGACAGGTTATTTGATCAATCTTGTATGTCTGTATGTGTTATCTTGAACACACACTTCGAAGATATCAATACGCAAAGCAGCAACTATTGGTGATTTTTTGGGGGGGTTTTTTTGTCTTTGGTTTTTTTGTTTTTTGTGTTTTTCTGTTGTTGAGAGGATTAATTGTCTGACCAATTTTGCATGTCTGTATCTGGGTTCATATATATATATACACTTTGAAGATATCAATAGGTAAAGCAACAACCACTGTTGAGTCCATGTCACCTTGTCTGTAGATCAGTTTTGATTGTACTATTTTTTATACTAATTTGTGTCTATTTGTTGATATGTTTTTGTGCTTCTTTTTTTAAAAAAATAAAAAATAAAAGAAAGTTTCTAAAAAATAAAAAAAAATAAAAGTAAAAGAATAATAACATTAGCAAACAGACACAAAGTAACACAAGAACAGTACAAAAACTGAACTACAGATAAGGTGGCAGGGGATTAACAATGGTTGTTGTATTACACATTGATAACTTCAAAGTGTATGTTCAGGATAATGCAAATAGACATACAAGATTGATTAAACAACTAATCATTGATTGTTCCTTACATTAAAGCAACATGAGACAATAGTGCAACCATGTGAGCCATCCTGCATATATATACATACTTACATAGCTATCCCTTTCTTCCTTTTCTCCTTCTCTTCATCCTGATTGTTCTTTACTTTTTAGCAGTTTCCTTTCATACCTCCTAATTTATATTCTCACCTTCAGGTTCTTACACTAATGACACAATATGCTGTTTGCACATGCATATCTGATTTATTTCACTAAGGGGTATGGTCTCTAATTGTGACCATTTGCCTATAAAAGCCTCAAGTTTGTCTTTCTTTATAGCTGAATAATATTCCATTATGTAAAAATGCCAGTTTTTTTTTTTTTATCCAGTTCTCTGTGGATGGACATTTGGGTTGCTTCCACGATTTAGCCATTACAAATTGTGCTGCTACAAACATGGGTGCACATATATCACGGTGCTATGACATTTTCAGATCTTCTGGGAAAATACCCAGAAGGGGAATAGCTGGGTTGAATGGGACCTCCAGACCTAGTTTGCTGAGGAATCTCCAAACCAATCTCCACAGTGGAAGAAAAACACTTTAAAAAAGCTTAATAGTGCAGGAGGCATATATGTCCCTCAGCAAATGAAGGCATAAAAATATGTGGTATTTTCACAAAGTAGAGTAGCAATAGTCCTCTGCCACAAAGCAAGATAAACTTGAGTCACATATAGGAAGTATATACACTTTGAGATCATAATATTAAGTGAAATACGTCAGACACACCAGCGTAAATATTTTGTGATTTCTCCTATAAGAGGAACCCCAAGTATTAGTAAAGTGCAAAATAAAAGATATATAATAATAAGTAGAGAAACAGATCTTTCTAAAATTGGAAAGTGACAGAGATTGGGCAGGTTAGGGAATGGGAAGAGATAATAAAAAATTTAAGATGTTTATGTAAATGTTCCAACACCCCAGGAGGAATGTGACCATTATATATTACAGTCAATTACTAATTTAAAAATTGAGAAAACTTAGCCACTTCAATTAGGGTAAGATATATCTCATTGTTATTTTGATTTACTTTTGCTTAATGAGTAGTGATACTGAATATTTGTTCATTTTGGGGGGGCCTTTTTTATGTACTCTTAGAGAAACCTTGATTTAAATGATTTTTCCATTTTTATATTGGATTACTTACTTCTTTTTTGTCTTTTTTTTTAAAGATAGTTTCACTATGCAGTTTACGCTGGCCTTGAACTCACTTTGTAGCCCTGGGGATAACCTCATAATATTTCTTTTAATGTTTCTCACACCAGGGAGACAATAGGATGTTTACACATATGAGTCTGATTTATTTCACTTATAAGTATGGTTTCAAATTACATCCTTTACCTATAAAAGTTTTCAGTTTATCTTTCTTTATGACTGAGTAGAACACATCTTTTTTTGAAAAGACCACATCTTTTTTTATACATTCCTCAATAGATGGGCATTTGCATTGTTTGTAAGATTTAGCTATTACAAGTTGTGCTACTATCAACATGAGTGCATACATTCAGCTCTGGTAGGAACTTTTAATTCTTCTGAGAAGATACCTGAAAGAGGAATAGCTGAGTTGAATGGAACCTATAATCTTAGCTTTTTGAGGAATCTTTACTCTGATTTCCATAGTGGTTTCACCAGTCTACGCAGCCACCAATAGTAGAGAAGCGTCCTTTTCTCCCATCGCTCCTCCAACTTTTGTCATTGGTTGATTTTTTTAATGATAGCTGTTCTACCTAGACTGGGAGAAACTGAAAGTAGGTAGAAATCTTGAAGACATAGGTGTAGCCAGAGTTCAGGAATAAATTCCAGTCTGCATGGAAAATATGTCAAAGAAACTCTTTAATGAGTAATCAAGTAAGAGAAAGAAATACAGTCTCCAAATTAGGAAAGAACAAGTGAACTTTTCCCTACATACAGATGACATAATATTTTAAATAGAAAAACTTAAAGATTCCATTACAAAATTTTAAGAGTGATAAATAATTCAGTGAAGTGAGGACTACAAGTTCAACATACAACAAAAGTAACATTTTATACATCAACAAGAAGCTTATTCATAATAGCTACAAAAAGTGCCTAGGCATCAACCTAACCAAGAGAATGAAAAATCTCTAAAATGAAAATTATGAAACACTGATGAAAATAATTGAAGAGGACATATGCATACATTTCCTCTATGAAATTACATCGCACTGGTTGTGTTCCTTGACTTGGAGTTATTGATTTCAAAGGTGTATCCCATGTAGTAGTATTTGCCAAACATTAACATGCTTTCAAATCACTTTGAAAGCTTATGAAAATGTAGTAATAATTCTATAGGTGAAGGATTGGCCTTGATATTTTATTCACTTCTATTTAGCTTCCAGGTAAAGTCAGTATTGCTACTCTGTGGATCTCATTTTACCAAGTTTGTACATGCTTGTTTCTTGGTTTCGGATCACTTTTGCTGTTTTTTTCTTCTGGCCCAAGAATAATAACATTATATTTGCAAATAACTCATGGGTTTTGCTCTATGCTTTATAATTTTCTGAAACACACTCGGGACTTTTAATGTATTCCTTTTAAAAAGAAACTATGATCTTCAACTAGTTAATTGCTACCTTCTGGTATATCTGTGCTTAGCCACCCAGCAGGAATTCAATGAATACTTAGAAACAGGGAAGAGACCTCTTTACGGAGATGAGAAGGGGGTCTGAGGATGGGGCCAAATGGGAGAAGAAAGTAAGTGGATGAAAAAGTAATTCAGATGTGTTATGTGTATGTACTTACTCTATACAATGAGTATGTATTATGTGTTACAATTATATCCTAATAAAATAGGAGAAAATTATATTCCCCAAAAAAGGGCTCATGACTCTAACCTCTTTGTTACATTACTAGATTGTGACTCTGCAGTTGTTTCCGTTGTATTCCAGCATATAGTGTGTGTGACAAGCCATCTGTAATACATGCATACACATATTTGGAAGCCTCAAAGAATGACTGCTATGTGACAGTTAAAAGAATAGTTGTATAAGTTACTTTGTTCTCATTGCTGAGACAAAATGCCCATTGCTCAAAATTAGGGAAGAAAAGGTTTATTTAGCTCACAGTTTGTGGCAGTTTCCCTCTGTGCTGAGCTGGCTCCAAGGCAGCGCGGCATGGCAGAGTGGCAACAGTTTATTGCAGCAGAAGACAGCAGAAGCAACAAGAGCAAAGAGAGGAGGTGGACAAGCCTCTTTTCCTCCCTTGTATTATATGTACCTGCCCTTGGGTGGGTGCAGCGGGCTCCGTGACCTCCTCTTGTGCAGGCTCAAAGTGAGGACCCTGACTCCCTGAAAATCACTTAATTAAATTTCTAAATTTCTCAAGTTGACACAATGGACGATATCCTAGAGTGGTAAGGCATGTCCTAGGATGTAGCTGAGTTACCTAGTTAAGCTTCTAAACTTCTCAAGTTGAAACAGTGTATAAACCATTACACTAGTGGTGATTTTAAAACTAAGTAAAGTCTCTTGTTGCTCTGGTATTCAATATGATGGAACAAAAATCTGGCACTAAGATAAAGAAATCAGTTGCCTCAATCAAGTTGCTTAACTTAAAGAGAATCTAACATTTTCCCTAGGCACGGGAACAAAATAGCAGCAAGTTATACCCATTGACATCAGACTGCCAATTTGTGAAACAATATGGTATTGCAGAAAGTGGTCATTAGAAAACTTTTATGTAATACTCAAAAATAGCTGAACTGCAACATATGCTACCTAAAGAAATTTCTTTCAGAGTATGTGTTTAATCAGTGTCAACATTTATGAAATTTGGAAATGCTGAACTCTTAAAAAGTATATGTGTATATTAAGTAAGTTTAAGTATCTGAATTAGTTTTATCTACTAACAGTTATGTCCACTACAATAGGCATGAAGAGTCAAAATGGAAATGCAGTTGAATTTATTCATAAGTTCACTAGAATTTTATTGTACATTTATTATTTACCACACTGTATAGCAGATTCTATAAGTGAGTTGAATTTCACATGGTTGTTCATGAGGTTAAGTTTCACCTTTTGCTTTAAGAGATAAATGACACTAGGAAGCCACAATTATTTGTGGAGTGTTTATTCATTTTTACATAGTATATATGAAAACATCTTACCCATAAAGTATGTGGTGAGATGGAAACTTTGTTGTTAATATGCAGTATGTGTGAGATGTTTGATGGATTTCACAAGAATCCCTTTAATTAAAATTGTAGATAGAAGAAACATATACACATCGTGATTTTTACTGACTTGCTTTCTTCCTTTTGTAGAAAAGAGACAAGAACAATGCTCCACAGTATACAGCTTTTTATTGCTACCATTAGATTCTGTGTTTTAAATAGATTTTATTTTTTTAGGAGCAGCTTTAGGTTCACAAGAAAATTGAGCATTTGTTTAGGCACTTCTCACATACACCTTGTCTGTACATTTGTGCAATCTACTACTATTGTCCCACCCAGACTATTATTATTTTACAAATGATGAAACTACATTAACAAGTTATTATCCTTCAAAATCTATTGTTAACAATAAGGTACACTTTTGAAGGTATACATCTGTGTGTTTGGACAAAGATGTTGTGACATGTATTGACCCCTACACTATCAAACAGGTTAGTTTTATGCCGACAAAATCCAGTGGGCTGTGTCTGATTATAATTTCCTGTGCTCTAACTACTGAAAACATGGATCTGTTTGCTGTCTCCATAGTTCTGCCTTTTCTAGAATGTCATATAGTTGGAGTCATACCATAAAATTTTTCTCAGACTGCCTTATTTCCTTTGGTAGTATGTGTTTAATGTTCCAGCATGTCTTTTCAGGGTTCTATAACTCATTCATTTTAACAGTGAGTAATAGTGCATTGTCTGGCTGTACCAGTTTGTACATTCATCTACTTAAGGACATCTTGCTGTTTCCAAATTTTGGCAATTATTGCCAAATCTGCTATTAACACTTCTGTGAAGTTTTGTGTAGACACACGTTTTCTACTTATTTGACTAAATACCAAGGAGTTTGGTTGTTCAAACATATATTAGAAGTATATTTACCTTTTAAAAATTTCTAAACTGTCTTTCAAATTTAGTACACTAGCATTTTGCATTGTTACCAGCAGTGAGCGAGGGTTTCTTTGGCTGAATATCTTCCACAGCATGTGCAGTTGTCATTGTTTTAATTTTGACCATTCTAATAGGTGTGCAGTAGAATCTCCTCATTGATTTATTCAAATTTAGCTATTATATATATATATATATATATATATATATTTAGCTATTATATATATTTTTAATTGGGTTGATTGCTGTGTAATGAGCTGTAAAAGTTGTTCATGTATTTTGGATAACAGGCCCATATCAAATATGGGTTGTGAAAATATATTCTCTCACTTTGTAGTATATTTTCTCATTCTCTTGACATTATCTTACATAGAGAGGAAATTTTTAATTTTAATAAAATCCACTGGATCTTTCATTCTTTCACAGATAACAGCTTTGTTGTTTTATGTAAAAGTTATCACATGTCAAAGGCAATCTATTTTTTCTCTGATGTTATGTTTCTAGTTCTATAGTTTCTTTTATTTAACATTTAGGTCTATGGCTTGCTTATAGTTCATTGCCATGGAGGGTGAGAAAGGTGTTTTTTTAATTTAAAGAAAAAATACAGTTTCAGAACAGATTAGTAGGAGAGTTACAATAATCAATACACTGCATATGGTTGTCTTCATAGTGATTATTCAGAATACAAGATATAGACATGGTATCTTGTCCAAACACTATTAGCACAAACCAGTCTTTTAAATGAACAAAAAGAAATGAGCTGTATAACTATTTTAACTATCTTGTGTATAAATAAAATTTTCCTTTTCTTCCCCCTTTCCTACATCACAGTATTTGTTTTGTGAACTGTTTCTTCCCAATGCACAATATTGGTTGTATATTTTGGCTCTTATTTTCTCATTCAGTTTCTCACAATTGTGAGACAATATGATGTTTACACATATGGGTCTGATTTATTTCACCTGTGAGGAAGGTCATGAGTTGCATCAATTTACATATAAAAGTCTTAAGTTTATCCAGCTTTATAGCAGAGTAGTACTCCAATGTAACACACACACACACACACACACACACACACACACACATCATTTTATCCATTTCTCTGTTGGTTAGCATTTGGGTTTTTTCCAAGATCTAGCTATGACAAAATGTGCTGGTATAAGTATGGGTGGACATATATTGCTGTAGTATGATGTTTTTAATTCTTCTGGGAAGATACTCAGAAAGGGAATAGCTCGGTCAAAAAGGACCTCTAATCCTAGACTTCTAAGGAATTGCCACACAGATTTCCACAGTGGTTGCATCAGTGTAAACGTCCACCAACAGTGCAAAAGCATTCCTTCTTCACCACAGTGCTGCCAGCATTAGTTATTCATTAATGTTTTGATGACATCCATTCTATCTGCGGTGAGAGAGAATCTCAGTGTTATTTTAATTTGCATCTCTCAAATGAGCAGTGATTTGAAACGTTTTTTCATATATTTATTTGCCGTTTGTATTTCTTCATCTGAAAAGTATGTATTCATATCACTATTTTTGGATTTGGTATTTGAATCTGAGGGGTGTGATTTTTGAATTCTTTCTATGTTCTAGATACAAGTCCTTTCTCTGAAGGAAAATTGGATAACTGTGTGGTTTGTATTTTCACCTGTTGGTGATTTCTTTTGATATGCAAAAGTTTTTTAATAAGGTGAGATCCCATTTTTTATTCTTTGTAGTATTTCCCTCACAGTCTGAGTTTTATTCATAAAGTTTCTGCCTACTTCCATGTCTTTGAGATTTCTACCTATTTTCTCTTCCAGTAAATTTAGTGTTTCTACTTTAATATTTAGACCATTGATCCACTTTGACTTTAGTGCATGGTGATAAACATGGGTCTAGTTTTAGTCTTTGGCATGTGGGAAAACAGTTTTTTGAGCACCATTTATTAAAAAGACTGTCTTTCTTGCAGTGAACATGCTTGGATCCTTTGTCCGACATAATGTGGCTGTGTGTGTTTAGGGTTGTATTTGCATCTTCTATTCTGTTCCACTGATCCTCAGGCCTGGTCTTTTGCCCGTACAAGGTTGATTTTATCACAATAACTTCGTAGTATAATTTCAACTCAGGGATTGTGATGCTTCCTGCCTTTGCCTTGTTACTCATAATAGTTTTTGCTATTCTATGTCTCTTCTGGTTTCAAGTGAATTTTAGGAATGTGTTCTCCAGATCTATGAGGCATGATAATGGTATTTTGACTGGGATTGCATTACATCTCTATAATAATTTTGGGAGTATGCCCATTTTCTCTATGTTGTTTATTTCTATCCAAGAGTAAAGGATATCTTTCCATTTTCTGATATTTCCTTAATCTCCCTTTTTAGGATACTATAATTTTTACTGTACAGATCTTTTAGATCTTTTCTTAGATCAGTGCCTATGTATTTCATTTTTTAGATGTTACTTTAAAAGGTGTGAGTTCACTAACTTTCTGAGTTTCTTGTTTGTGTACAAGAAAGCTATTGATTTTTGAGTGTTGACTTTGTATTCGGCTCTATGACTAAATTAGGATATTAAATCTACAAGTATTTTGGTGGAGTTTTGGGAGTCTTCTATGTAGAGTATCATGTCTTCTTCGATAATGTTAATTTAACTTCTCTCTTTTCTGTCTTTATTTCTTTTATCTTTTTCTTTTGTCTAATTGGCCTGACTAATGTTTCTGGAACTATATTGAATAAGAGTGGTGATAATGGACATTCGTGTTTTGTTCTTGATTTTAGAGTGAAAGCTTTCAGTTTTTGACCACTTAATATGAGGTTGCCTGTTAGTTTGTCACAGATAGATTCTGTAAGGTTGAGGTAAAGACCATCTATTCCAATTTTCTACAGGGTTTTTACCATGAGTTGGTGTTGGGCTTGTCAAATGCTTTTTCTGCATCTATTGAGATGATCATGTGACTTTTTTATTTTCTTAATACGGCGCATTACATTTATTGATTTGTATATGTTGAACCCTCCCTGCTTCCCTGGGAGGAATCCTATTTGGTCATGATATGTAATCTTTTTGATGATTTATTGCATTCTGCTTGCCAGTATCTTATTAAGAACTTTTGCATTAATGTTCTTTAGGGAGATTGGCCTGTAGTTTTCTTTCTTGGTTGCATTTTTGCTCTGGTTTTGGAATCGGGGTAGTGTATGCTTCCTGGAATGATTTTGAAAGTACTGCTTCTCTTTCCATTTAAAAAAAAAATAGTTTCAGCATTAGTGGTATTAGTTCTTCTCTAAATTCCTTGTGCAATTCAACTGTGAATCCATTAGGGGCTGGGTTTTCTTTGTTGGTAAATTTTAATTTCATTTTTAATTTCACTGACTGATATTAGGTTATGTAAAATTTTTATATTCTGTAGATTTAGTTTTGTCAATACAGTTGTGTCTAGGAATCCGTTCATTTCTTGTGTGTTTTCCATCTTATTAGAATATAGGTCCTCATAGTAAGCACTGACGATCTGGATTTCTGTGGGATCCCTTGTGATTTCCCCCTTTTCACTCCTAATTGCTTGCAATTGTGTTTTTTCTTTCTTCGTTTTTACTTATTCCTTTAAAAAACCAACTTTTTGATTCACTGAATCTTTGAATTGATTTCTTAGTCTTCATTGCATTAATTTCTGCTCTTATCTTTGTAATTACCTCCTTTATAAGAGTTTTAAGTTTGATATGTTCTTTTTTTTCTGGAAGCTTGTGGTTGAACATTATGTTTATTTGAGCTGGTTCTGTTTTTCTGGTGTGTGAATTTATCATTATAAAATTCCCTCATGGTAAATTGCATTCTCTAAGTTTCATTACGTCCCATAAGTTTTGGTATGTTGTATTGGCATTATCATTTAATTGTATATATCATTTAATTTCATTTTTCAGGGGGTGTTTTTAATTTCCATGTGTTAATGTAGTTTTTGTGATTTCCTTTGTCATTAATTTCCAGTTTCATTGCCCTATAAAGATAGCATGCATTGCATCATTTCAATTCCTCTACATTTACTTAATCATGTTTTCTCAGCTAATATATTGTCTATTTTGGAGAATGTCCTATATGCAGCTGAAAGAATGTGTGTTCTGATATTTTGAGGAAGAATACTCTGTAGACATCTACAAAGTCCCTTTGGCCTGCTTTAGTTCTGATATTTCTTTGTTGAGCTTTTCTCCAGTTGATCTATTTATTTGTGAGAGTGGAGTACTAAGGTCATCCACTACAATTGTTTTAGAGTTTTTTTTTTTTTTTTCATGTCTGTCAATATTTGTTTTATGTAGCTGTGTGAACCTGTGTTTGGAGCATATAAATTTATGATTGTTATGTCTTCTTAGAGTCTTCCCTTAACAAATGTGTAATGACCTTTGGCTCTTTGATCAGTTTGGCTTAAAGTTTGCATTGTTTGCAATTGGAAGAGCTATTCCTCCTTTTCTCTGGGTTCCTGTGTTGTGGAGAATTGTTTTCCATTATTTGACTTTTAGTCAGTGAATTTGGGGGGGGGATAAATGTGTTTTTTAAATGCTGTATATTTTTGGATCTTGTTTCTTGATCCATTCTGCCAGTCAGTTTCTTTTGTTTGGTGAGTTGAGACCATTTATGCCACTGGTTATAATTGATATGGACTCAATGTTCTTTCCCATGTTGCTTTCTTGTTGTTTGCTCCTGCCCTTCTCTTCTGTTTAATTGCTTGCCAGGCTTATTGCCTTTTTTCTATCAGCCTTCAGGTGTTTGTGGTGTTCATTTTCTTTTTCTAATGTGTCCTTCAGAGCATTCTATAGAACAGGTTTGGTGGTAATACATTTCTTTAGTTGTTTTTGGTTATGGAAGTATCTTATTTCTCCATCAATTTTGAAATACAATTTTGTGGTGTACATAAATCTTAGTTGAATATTGTTTTCCTTTAGGGCTTGCAATATCTCATTTGTGTTGAGAAGTCTGCTCTGATTCTTACTGACTTTCCTTTATAGGTGATATGTTTCTTTTCTCTAACTGCTTTCAATATTTTGTTCTTGTGCTGAGTTTCTGGAGTCTTAATTATGATATGTCTTCGTATAGATTAAATTGATCCTAGCTATTTGAAATTCCATGTGCTTCATTTATTTGTATATCAAATACTTCATCCATGTTTGGGAAGTTTTCAGGCATTATTTCTGTGAAGAGATTTATAATGGTTTTCTGCTTTCTTGCTGATTTTAATCAATTGTATGTTTTTTTTTTTCTTTGCTTCATCCTGTAGCTTTTGGATTGATTTTTCTTCATCTCATGCTCTTCTTAAGATATATTTATGATCCTGGAAACTATTTGTATTCCTATCCTTGCCTTCACTCAGTCTGCTGTGTATACTTTCAATGGACTTTTGAACCTTCTGCATTTATGTTTGGATCTGTTTCATTGATTCCATTTCATATATATGTTCAGCATTTACATTTTCCATCATTTTCCTGAGCTCCTCTATTTGTTAATCTGTGTCTTCTTTGAAGTCTTTTATTTTGAAGGTCATTTCTTTTTGGAGAATATTTTTCTCTGGCTTCTGCTATTTCTTTTTCACTTCTGCTGCTATTATTTTAGAGAGCTCCATTTGTTGGCTTCTTATTTCCTCTATATCTTTGTCCTTGGTGGGCGGAGCATTTGAGAGTGCACTTTGCTACTTCATCTTGTCATTTTCTATTTTCTGCTGTTTGATTTTGTTTTCTTCGTAGATGCTTGTAGATTTCTATGTTAGAGAGCCTTATCACTGGTGTTGAAGTTTTTATAGGTTTTTGCTCCTCTGGTTGTCTTGTAGATGCAGGTGGTTCTTGGTCTTTGTGTCTTGTCTTGGTTACTTTTTTCTTGTTGCTGAGACAAAATGCCCAACAACCAAAATGAAGGAAGGAAAGGTTTATTTAGTTTACAGTTTGTGGAGGTTTCAGGCCATACTTGACTGGTTCTGAGGCAGAACATGGCAGAGGGCAAGAGATCGTGATGGCAGAACACAGCAGAAACAGCAAGAGCAAAAAGGAGGAATGGCCACCGGCAGCCTCGTTCTCTCCCTTACATATACAAACTATCCACCCTAGAGCGGGTATAGCTCTCACATCCACAACCCAGCAAACTATCTGCCCTAGGGCAGGTGTAGCTCTCATACCACAATCTCAGCATTGGATCATGGATCAGTCATAAACTCTAAAAGCCACCCATAACTGCATGAGGATTTGGAGGAACATGCAGACACAAACAATAATATGTCTATCCCAAGAACCTACATTCTCTATGTATTAAGAGTGAGGGGTTTCCTTCTCTTTAACTTAAGGACCGTTCCTTTGGTACTTGACTATATTGATGGTTATGACACAATCGCATCATTGTCATACAAGGGGGAAACTGGTTATAGTATATATGACTGGTTAAATTATTTAAGTTTCCAATAACAATAAACACAAGTGCATCCTGACTACTAACAAACTGTGGTAACTATTAGCCTAATATCTATAATTATAGGGGGAAGGTTTACAGAAAGTAATATAATCCAGTTTACTCCATTACTTTTTATGCAATGATTTTCCACTTAGTAGAGTGATTTTCCCCTGTTGTGGGGTGGGGGAGCATTCAGAGGACAGGAGGTAGGATGCAGAGGTCAATGAGGTTAAATGTAATAGGAGCAAGTTTGCAAGTCACAGGATGATTGTTCATATTTGGGGTAATTGTAGGACACAGGAGCGAGAGATTGGAAGAGAAACCCTATTAGTCTTGGAGTAAACCAGAAAGAAAAGAGAAAATGTTTTCTTGCAAGAATATATCATAAAGTCAAGTGAGATAGTTGACAAAGGAGAGAAAGAGGATGAGCAGAAAATAAACAACAGAGAAGTCAGAGATCGCCAATTGAATTGTATTGCTAACGTTGCACGGGATATTTCCACACCTCTAGTTCCACCTGTCCATCATGTGTGCCTTAGCCAGGATCAGACCACGTCACTGGTATCCCCAAAGGTGTCCAGGCCCTGAGTTCACCAGTGGAGGGAGGGAAGTGTGCATCTCAGACTTCTCTCACATGTCATTCCAACCTGGGTCAGTGAGGAAGGGAGGAGCTAAACTCAGAATCCTCTTTCCAGCCTTACCATCTGGGACTATGGAGGAAGGCAGGAGAAGCATGAGCTCAGGTTCCTATCACCAGCTGTTTTTTCCCAGGACCAAAAATGTGTTACTTAGGTGCATTTGTTGTCATGACAATATTCATTTCTTCTAACAAATTTTGTTTCATTTCACCCAAAGTGAGAACTAGTAAATGTTTTGCTGGAAAATTATGGGCACATCTAGAACTTACACACATTTTCGTAGTGCATTGTGAAAATAACACCCTTCCACCTTCAAGGAAAAAAAGTGAAGAAACTACTATTTAATGAATTTTGTTTAAAAATGAATGTGAGTAAAGAACATCCCATAGGCAAAAATAAGTAAAAAGAGAGAAATTCTAGAATCATCTTAGTGGATGATACCACCTAGCTATATCCTTCTCATCGGAACTATGGCTGCTGTGATTGTAATAAAACCTTTGGGAACTTGTGTTCACATGGCATCTTCACTAAAGCATATCACTGTGGTAAGTGCCATGGAGACCCATTTGTTGAACGCTGGTCCAGTCAACTCATTCCTCTGGGCACTAGTACGTACATCTTATGGGTTGAGAGCCCAAGAAAGCCACAGTGCCTTCCAGGGGCAAAGTATGATGGACCTTCAACATGTATACACAAAATGTGGATTATTAAGAAACACTAAAAACTTAGCAATGTGGTTTAAGTAACCAAAAAACTGTTGTTTTGTTATGAGTTTAAGTACTTGGTAAATATGAGATCTGTTCAATTGGTTTCATTATAAGTGGAGCCTTGGGATAGAATTCTTTGAAAATCATTAATTGAAGAAATGTTCTCAGAAAAAATTTAAGAAAGTGACACAAGCAGCTGGGCAGGAAAGGAAGCTAAAGGAATATTGCAGAATTTCCTGGGTTAAATCTTGGCTTGATTCACTGCCAAATTCTAAAGAACTCAAAATCCTAAATTGCCCCACAACTTTGATGTCCTGGAAGTTCTGGTGCTGGATTTTATAGTGTCACTCAGCTATTTGACTGCCATCTGCTCCCCAGAAAGGACATATACTCTGAGCTATGTCCTGAACAGGTGACTGTCTAGCTAATCCTATGAAGAAGCAATAGTTGTGGGATGTTAGCCGTGGATGTTTACTCCAGCTGGTGTGTGTTACTCTCACCTATTCATAGAGATCACAAACGAATTGGAGTAAGGCAGAGAAAGTAGTGGCTGAGGTCCCCGTTCTCACATTTGCTGTAATTTGTAAAAGTAACATGAAGGAGATGCTGAATTTGAGAGGCACTGAGAAAGCTGAATGTAGAGTTTGGTGATTGCTTCAAATGTAACATTTAGTGAAGATTTACTTTTTTTAAAAGTCCAAGATGCTTGGGCATTCCTGGTACCTTGGGGCCACAGGAGAACTTTCTATTGGGCACTTACACAATACAGATGGTTCTCACACCTGGCATTTAAAAGATCTCTTTTTTCTATAACTGTCACACTATGGATATTCTTTAATAATATTCTTGATAATTGGTACAGTATTGTTGCATTAGTTTCTAAAATGTGTTTTTAGCATCCAATATAGTGAACCACAGCTTTGGCTGCTTTAATTTCTCTCTGCTTCTGGAAGTTAATAATGCTCCTGAAAAGGCAATTAAACTAAAAAAAAAAAATAAAGCTTCATTTTGAAGAATAAGCAGCTTGCAACCTGGTTTAATGCTGAGACGGCTCTAATAACACAGCACTTATGATCTAAGGGAGAAAATGGAAAGTCTTTATTATTTCCCGAATGATGGAACAACCGGGGCCTGAAGACACACTATCATCATTTATTGCATTAGATAACATGCCTTTTTGTAGATGAAATGCTTACTTCAGAGCATTATATCCTCCACTTTAGTGATTTGGCTAAATAGTTAATTTGATCTCCAAACATAAAGAGCCTTAATGTCATTTCGAGACTCAGAAGCCAAGCGGAAAGGTGAGAGAGAAACACAACCAGGCAGAGCCAGCGACGCGGCCTCCGCTCAGAGTACAGAATGGTACACGGATACTCATCTGATTTAGCCCAGAAAAATCATCTTTACATTTTAAAACAGAGTTACTGTAAGACAATATTTTTTTTTCCTAATCTTAGTACTGCCTTTGACAAGGGAGAGGATAAGAAAAGCAAGTTATTTCAGTAAAAAAAAAAGTGAAACTTGCCTTTTAACAGAGAGATTTAAACCTTGCTTGTCTATTAGCCTCAAGAAATTGGACCTGCTCTTGCAGTTGGCACGCTGGGTGGTTTCAGCAGAGAAAAGCCGTTTTACAGACAGCCTCTATGCCCCAGAAATAAGCAGATCTTTGTTCAATTTGATCCTTGTATTGGAACTGCTATCCTAAAAAGAAAGCTCTGTATTTAAGGTAAAAGCCATATTAAACAAATGGTTTATTGTCAACAAAATCCCTAAAATTTCAAAGCTTCCAAATGCACCACTGATGGTGGAGAGATGTGATCAATCTGGTCACCCTTTCTGATGAGCAGTATATATACTTGGATGGTTATTGCGTTCCCCGAATAAATGAAGTGTGTCTCTCATTATCATAGAGAATCTCACACCATATGACGCTACCTCGAGCCCAGAGGCAAGTACACTAACACTTCTTTTCTTTCCAGAAAATGATGCAAGCTTGTTATTCATAGACAGAAAGGGGTACAGAGCTAAGTCCGCTCTCACTCCATTTGTTCCCTCGTGGACTGCTAGGAAGCTCACTTCTCACTGCTTCTCCTGTCTGAATTCAGATGCTTTCTGAATGTCTTCTCTTCACTCCCTGAATGGTTTAAGGTTTATTTTGGTCCAAGTGACTTTAATTTCCTTGCAGCCAATTTTTTTTTTTTTTTTTTTTTTGGTTTTACATGTTCTTGCAGTGAAGGTTTGCTTCTGGATATGTGAATGCATACTGAGCTCACCTACATTTTCTAGAGTAGTAACTACTCACAAAGCTGTTGAAAGGAACCAAAGTGGAAATATCCAAAGGGGAGAAAAGAGGAGGATGTTTAATGTCAATGCCAAGAAGTGAGTTCACCCCGGGCCAAAGCTGACAAGCTCTGGTCTGCCTCGTCATTCTCTTCAGCTACGCCTCATCACAGTCTGTATATGTATAAAAGAAAATATGAGCCAAACTAAACACATTTAATTTGGTGAGAAACTTTTGGGGAGATCTATGTAGTAATAACAAGATGTTTAATGCATACATTTGGATCAACATTTTTATTTTTGAATAAGAAAAAAATGAATACCCTGGTAAGTGTGAAAATGCATACACATAGACAGGTACTGCAGAACTGTTATATTTTACGGCTTTAAATAGGAAGAAGCAACTTCATAAATGTCTTACAGTAGGGTGATAATTAAATAAATTCTAAAATGTACCTATGTTAGTTTTGATCTGAAATGTCCCACAAAGACGCATGTGTTAAAGGCTTAGTCACGAGCCAGTGGTGCTGCTGGGAGGTAGCAAAACCCTTAAGAAAAGGCCCTAGTTGGAGGAAGTTGTATAGTGATATGCATGGTAGTGAAGGGGTATTGGGATGCATACCCCTTATCTCTCTCTCTCTCATTCCTTCCAGACCACCATAAGATGAGAGGTTTTCTTGACCACAGCACCCCCAACAAGATATCCTACCATCCAGTTGGCCAAAGCAATTAAGCAGCGACATACCATGGACTGAACCTTTGAATACAAAATAAATGTTTCACAAGTTGATTAACTCAGGTGCTTTAGGAATGGGTACTTGCAAAGCACAATTTATGTTATATACATATCAGCTACATCTACACTGAATAAAAAGAACTCCAAGATATATACTAAGAAAACTTCAAAAAATAGCTATATTACTTCACATTGGATGTATGGAATTCTCTCCAAATACTTTAAATTATCTCATGTGCATTTATTTCCAAGTTATAGGAAAATGGAAACAAATAAAAATGTACAAACCAAAATCTTTTTGAGAAATAGAAAAGGTAAATATTTCATGATGCTAAACTGCAAGGTAATCAAGATTTTATGATCTCAATTACCCTTTACTTGAGTAGATACCATTTCAACCACATAAATATTCTTCGGTGTTCATTAGCTTTTTTTATAGTGACTCTTTCATATAGGAATGAATGACATAGCTAATTTTTTTACTATCGTGACTCTTACACGTAGGAAGGACACAGGTATTTATTTTCTATTCTCTTTTTAAACCTATGTAATTGAATGTTGAAAAAATATATATAATATATATTATATATATTATGGTGGCAATTTTTATCATATACAACTTATTGAGCACTTAACTATATTGTGGCAATACACTATAAAATAAATTATAAGTAGCGTGAGATTACAGTGTGAATTTTGACAGTGAGCGCTTGATGTTAGCAAACTAGAATCCCTGTTCATAGAACACAAAAGTGAAAAACAGAAGTGTCTCACATTGGAATAAAAATCTGGAGATTTTGACACCAGGGCTCATGCATGTGTCACTATTAAAAAAAGAAAACCTACATTAGTATCAAAATTTGCTTAAAATCATAGGGAAGATTTTGATGATTCTATTATTACCTTCATGCCCAGTGAAGTATGTTACTTCCTAAGTTGTTATTCAGACCCACCACCTTATTGAATTCTCTGCTCAGAAGACTCTCTTAGTGATTTATCCTGAACTGTCTGGCTATGTTAAGCCATTCTGTCACCAGGAAGAAGTCAGTGAATACCTTTACAAAACAGTATCTTTTACAATGTTTTCCTCCAAGTTCCCTTCTTAGAACTTCTTTAATTAAATGAATGTTACCCTAAGCTTTTCAGCCAAGACTGAACTGAATGCTTATGAAGGACTCTGTGGGTGGGGATTGTGTATGAGTGTCCCCATTTCACACGCTTTGCTTTTCCTAGCAGATAATCCCAGATAACAACAGACCATGACAGGGGCTTCTAGTCATTCCTAAATCAATGGATATATTTAGAAATTCATTAGAGTTTCCAAAACAAGCCAAAGGATCCAGTGTCAAATTGCACATATCCATGTACTTATGCCAAATAAGACAAAAACTGTAATAGGCTGGTGCAGAGCTGTTAGCTTTGAAAGTATCTTTCACCCCAATCACAAACACATTGTACTTACAAGGACAAATCTCCTATACCTTGCAGTCCATGCTTCATATTACTCCAAAGGGATAAAGAGGAAGTTGATAGACTCAGCTCTTCTCCAAGGGAAGGAGGAAATAAGCAGGGAAGGTTTCTCTCATGTTGAAAGTGCTGGTGCTGTTTCGTTTTCAGTCATGTTTTGCATCTGTTGGGGATGCATTTCAGGTGGCACAGAGCTCTGACTCGTGGCGAGTACATGAATGCTGCCGTTGCTACATCATCAGCCTATCTACCACAAGATTCTCACTTCAGATGGCGAAAGAATCTGCTATGGGAAAGTATAATTCATACGAAACAGAAGAGTGGTTAAGGATATTGAAGAGGTGACAGTTTAGAAAATATTCTACTCGTAGGTTAGCCTGAAACTTAAATTATATATAATGTGCCTTAATGAGGAAACATGGAACAATTGAAAGGAAACTATGAACACACCTTGTTACTAAGACAAGTGCCCAGTTTAGCATACTTGAAAAATGAATATTTATATTGTTTTAGTAAATCAAATGGAACACATTTTTTCATTGAGGCTTTCTTTTAATCTCATCATGGGGGTCATTATTACCTGTTTGAAAATATATACATAAGCATTGCCAAATCACCTTGATTTCCCCTCATTTCCTCATTTTGTCTATAGATACAATTGGTTCAACATCTTTAGAAAATAGCTACCCCTTCAAGAGTTTTAAAACCATAGCATAGCATCCGTGATTTGTAGGCAGCACATTTAAACTATTAAAGTTCTTTAACATGACTTTTCTACTGTCGGGCAATCTACCTTTTGATGAAGTATTTCATGTAGAATGTAGAATCAAATGTAGGATTCTACAGCTCCTTAAATGTAGAATTCTATAGCTCCTAGGCAGAGAGATTTCTTTATTCACCTTTGAAAAGAAATATTTTTTTCAAAGCAAACTCAAATCATTGGACCTCCTCTAATGTACTGCATTTTGTATTAGCTGCTTTCTCGTTGCTGCCACAAAAATATTCAACACCCATAACTTAAAGGATGAGAGGGTTATTTTGGCTTATGTTTTTCAATAGATTCAGTCCATGGTCATCTGGCTCCAGGGCAGAAACATGATGACAGAACAGCAGAGCAGCGTTATTCACCACATGGTAGTCAGGAAATAGATAGAGGAGCCAACGGTGAAAATGGACCCCTCCAACTCACGCCCCTTCCAACAAGGACCCACCTCCAAATGTGAGCCATCGAGACGACAGTTGATATCTAAGCCACAAATGTCCACCCTGGTTCCAGAAGCAGCATATCCATCTCATTATGCATTTATGCATCATGTATTTAGTCAATACCTAAAACTAGCCAAATCTAAGTCCAAAGGCTCCTCTGAGGTGAAAGGCAAACTCTCAGCTATGAGTTCCTGTAAAAAGAAAAGAAGAACATTAAATACTTCCAATATACATGGCACAGGGTGATTTTTCTCATTTGAAAAGGTAGAAATAGGGCAATACACAGAAATCAAACCAAAGCAAGGTTGAAATCAGGAGAGCACACATTTACTCCCATAGCTGTATGTCCAGCCCCCAGGGAAGGCTGTCATGATTGTGAGCTCCATGGGGATTATGCAGTTCCACCTCATGGCCTTGCTTGTTGCAGCCCACATTGTCTTTCTTGGTCTATCTCTACTCACTCCCTGCAGAATTCCTCGGCAGATGATCCATCTTCCTGGCTTTTCCAGCTTAGTGTGCAGACTACACCTTCAGATTAACTTTCACAACTTCACACATTGCCCTCAGGTGAAGCACTCCTGGAAGAGACTGTGCTCCAGTCACACATGTTTGCGGGGGGGGGCCTGGCCTGCTAGGTCATCTTCTGAATCTGAGTCGAAGCTTCTGTGACCCCATAACTCCTGCGTTTTGCATTCCTGAAAAATCAGCCCCCCATGTGGATGACACCTATGTGAGATGACAGCTTTAGCAGTAACCAGGACCCTTTGAACCATGCCTGTTTCAGCCTCTGAGTGCTTGCATAGCTGAAAATGGAGAAACAATTTCCTAGGTATCATTGAAGTACATATTTCTGGAAATTTCTTCCCAAGTGAAAGATACAATTTTGCTGATTTCTGACATGTCTCAAGGCATCATTCTCCATGTCTTTATATGCAGTACTTGGCTTCATATATTTCATAAAAATGGTCAGTTTATTTTAGTTCAAATACATAAAACGAACATTCAAACATCCTAAAATTAAATTTTAAAAACAAAAGTTTAACATTCAAACAGGAGAGTAGTTTACAGAAAGCACCTAGAAAGGAAATTTTGTTGTCTAACCCAGTGTATTGATAAAGGCCATTTAATTGAGAACAAAATGTTTAATCAACAATTCATCTTTTATTTTTATTTTTTTATTTTAAAAGTAAAAGAACAAAAACACTAACAAACATACACACAGTGGCACAAGAACAGTACAAAAACCGAACTACAGGTGGCAGGGGATCGACAATGTTTGTTGTATTACACGTTGGTAGCTTCAAAGTCAGCCATCCCGCACATACATACATACCTACTCAGCTATCCTCCTCTTCCTCCTCTCCTTCCCTTCATCCAGACTGCTCTCTACCCTTGAGCAGTCTCCCTTCAAACCTCCCAATCTATATTCTCATCTCCAGGTTCCCGCACTAATGATACTATACACTGTTTGCACATGCATATCTGGTTTACCTCACTTATGAGTATGGTCTCTAATTATGACCATTTGCCTATAAAAGCCCCTAGATTGTCTTTCTTTACAGCTGAATAATATTCCATTGTGTAAAAATGCCACAGTTTTTTAATCCAGTCCTCTGTGGATGGACATTTGTGTTGTTTCCATGATTTAGCTATTACAAATTGTGCTGCTATAAACGTGGGTGCACATATATCACAGTGATATGCTGTTTTCAGATCTTCTGGGAAGATGCCCAGAAGGGGGATAGCTGGGTTGAGTAGGACCTCTAGACCGAGTTTGCTCAGGAATGTCCAAACCGCTCTCCACAGTGGTTTCACCAGTCTGCATTCCTACCAGGAGTGCAGCAGAGTTCCTATTTCCCCACAGCCTCATCAGCATTTGTTATTGGAAGATTTCTTGTTGCTGGCCAATCTTACTGGGGTGAGATGAAATCTCAATGTTGTTTTTATTTGCATTTCTCGAATGACTAAAGATGTAGAACATTTTCTCTTATATTTATTTACCATTTGTATTTCTTTATCTGAGAAGTGTGTATTCATCTCAGATGTCCATTTCTGGATTGGGTCTTTGAATTTGGACAGGTTCATGTTTTTTAATTCTTTGTATGTTCTAGATAGAAGGCGTTTGGATGAGGGACAGCCACTTAGGATTTTTTCCCAATCTGTAGGTTTTCATTTTACTCTGCTGGTGATTTCTTTAGATGTGCAAATCTTTTCACTAAGATGAGGTCCCAGTTAGTGATTCTTTGAAGTGTTTCCATTGCAGTTTGATTTTTGTTCATGAACTCTCTGCTTACTCCTATGTCTTCAAGATTTTTACCTAACTTCTCTTCCAATAGATTCAGTGTTTCAGTTTTCGTACTGAGATCTGTGATCCATTTTGACTTGAGTTTGGTGCATGGTGATAGACTTGGGTCTATTTTCAGTCTTTGGCAAGTGGCAAGTCAATTTTTCCAGCACCATTCCTTGAAGACGCTATCTTTCTTCCATTGGGCTTGTTTGGCCCACTTGTCAAATATTAGGTGGTTGAGTGTATTTGTGGTTGTGGCTGTATCTTCCAGTCTGTTTCATTGATCCTCAGGTCTGTTTTTGAGCCAGTACCAGGTTGATTTTATTACAGTTGTTTTGTAGTATAATTTCAGGTCAGGGATTGTGATTGCACCTGACTTGACCTTGTTGCCCAGGATCGCTTTTGCTATTCTGGGTCTCTTCTGGTTCCAGATGAACTTAAGGCATGTTTTCTCTAGATCTGTGCGGTATGTTGACGGTAGTTTAATGGGAATTGCATTGAATCTCTACAACAATTTTGGTAGTATGGCCATTTTCACAATGTTGGTTCTTCCTAGCCATGAGAAGGGAATTTTTTTCCATTTATTGAAATCCTCTTCAATCTCTTTTTTCAGAGTACTGTAGTTTTCATTAAATAGATCTTTTATCTCTTTTGTTAGATTGATTCCTAAATATTTCATTTTCTTGGATGCTATTGTAAAAGGTATGGCTTCCTTAATTTCTCTCTCAGTCTGTTTGTTGTTTGTGTACAGGAATGCTATTGAGTTTTGGGTGATGACTTTGTATCCAGCTACTCTGCTGGATTTGTCAATTAATTGAAGGAGTCTTCTTGTGGAGTTTTTGGGTCTTCCATATAAAGTATCATGTCATCTGCAAATAGTGATCATTTTACTTCTTCCTTTCCTATGCGTATTCCTTCTATTTCTCTCTCTTGTCTAATTGCTCTGGCTAGTGCTTCTAGAACTATGTTGAATAGTAGTGGTGACAGTGGACATCTTTCTCTTCTTCCTGTCTTTAAAGTGAAAGCTTTCAGTTTTTGTCCATTTAGTATGATGTTGGCTGCTGGCTTGTCATAGACAGCTTTGATTAAATTGAGGCAGAGGCCATCTATTTCTATTTTTTCCAGGGTTTTTAACATGAATGCATGTTGGACTTTATCAAAAGCTTTTTCTGCATCTATTGAGATGATCATGTGGTTTTTGTCTTTGGCTCTATTGATATGGTATATTACATTAATTGATTTGCAAATATTGAATCATCCCTGCATTCCTGGAATAAATCCAACCTGGTCATGGTGTATAATTTTCCTTATGATTCGCTGCATTCTATTTGCTAGTGTTTTCTGAGTATCTTTGCATCTATGTTCATGAGGGAGATTGGCCTATAGATCTCTTTCTTGGTTGGGTCCTTCTCTGGTTTTGGTATTAGTATGATACATGCCTCCAGAAATGAGTTAGGCAGAATTGTTTCCTTTTCAATTTCATGGAAGAGTTTGAGGAGTGTTGGCATTAAATCTTTGCTGAACATTTTATAAAATTCTGTTGTGAATCCATCAGGGCCTGGGCTTTTCTTTGTCGGTAAGTTTTTAATGACATTTTGAATCTCATTAATTGATATTGGGTTGTTCAGGGTTTTTATATCTTCCTGGTTCAACTTTGGTAATTCGTACATTTCTAGGAATCTGTCGATTTCTTCTGGGTTTTCTATCCTATTGCAGTAAAGATTCTCAAACTAGGTATTAATGATCTTTTGAATTTCTGTAGGATCTGTAGTGATTTCGTCCTTTTCATTCCTTACTGCATGAATTTGAGTTCTTTCCTTTCTTTTTTTGATAAGATTGACTAGAGGTTTATCAATTTTATTTACTCTTTCAAAAAACCGACTCTTTGATTCACTTATTTTTTGTAGTTTTCTTCATCTCAATTGCATTAATTTCTGCCCTAAGCTTTATAATCTCCTCCCTTCTTTGGGCTTTGGGCTTGACTTGTTCTTCTTTTTCTAAAAGTTTGAGGTGCAACAGTAGGCTATTTATTTGTTCTCTTTGTGTTTTCTTTATGTGTGAGTTCATTGCTATAAATTTCCCTCTGAGGACTGCTTTCATTGCATCCCACAGATTCCTATAAATTGTATTTGTATATTCATGTGTTTGTAGGTATTTTTCCAATCTCTTCTCTAATTTCCTCTGTGACCCATTTGTTATTCAGGAGGTTGTTTTCTAATTTCTAAGTATTTATAAGCTTTTGGAATCCCCTTTGTCATCAATTTCCAATTTCATTGCACTGTGGTCAGATAATATGCATGGGTAATTTCAAACCTTTTGCATTTAGGTAGGTATGCTCTATGGGCTAGAATGTGGTCTATTTTAGAGAAAATTCCATGTGCAGCTGAGAAAAATGTGTATTCTGGTGTTGTGGGGTGGAACACTCTGTAAAAGTCTACTAAGTCCATTTGTTCACACATTTGGTTCAGGTCTGTTATATCTTTGCTGAGTTTTAGTCCAGTTGACCTGTCTCTTTGTGTCAAAGGGGTATTTAGGTCCCCTATTTCATTAGTGTTATTGTTTGTTTGTCTTTTTACGTCTGTCCATTAAGATTTGCCTTACTAGTTTGGTGCTCCAGTATTTGGTGCATATATGTTTAGGATTGTTATCTCTTCCTCTTGCAGTTTTCCCCTAACTAGTATATAGTGGCCTTTTTTGTCTCTTTTCATTGTTAGCAGTTTGAAGTTTACATTGTCTGCAAACATAACAGCTACCCCTGCTTTTTTCTGGGAACCTGTTGCATGGAGGATTGTTTTCCAACCTTTGACTTTCAGTCTATGGATTTCCTTTTGAGTAAAGTGTGTTTCCTGTATACAGTATATTGTGGGATTCTGTCTCTTAATCCAGTCTGCCAGTCTGTTTCTTTTGACTGGTGAATTGAGGCCATTTACATTGATGGTTGTAACTGTTATATGTTGGCTTATTCTTGTCATGCTTTTTACTTGATGTTGCTTTCCTACTTTTGCTGTTTAATTTCTTGTTCTGCTTAAGAGTTCCTTTCTATTGTTGTTCTTGGGATTGTGGTCACATTTTTCTCTGTCTAGAATATCTTTCAGTACTTTTTGTAATGTTGGTTTGGCACTCATGAAGTTCGTCAGTTGGTCTTTGTTGTGCAAATATTGTATTTCTCCATTGAATTTGAAGGATAGTTTTGCAGGATACATCAGTCTGGGTTGGAAGCTGTTTTGTCTGAGAATCTGTAATATCTCGCTCCAAACTCTTCGTGATTTCATGGTTTCTGTTAAATCTGCTGTGATTCATATGGGCTTTCCTTTATAGGTGATCTGTTTCATTTCTCTAGCAGCTTTTAATATTGTCTTCTTTTGCTGCATATCTGGGATCTTGACTATTATATGCCTGGGTGTGGTTTTATTTGGGTTGTGGCTCATTGGAGTTCTATATGCTTCATTTACCTGCACATCAGTTTCTTTTACCATTCTTGGGAAATTTTCTGCTATTATTTCTCCAAATATTCTTTTATGTCATTTGTGTTGCTTCCTGCTGTTTCACTGATTCCTATTACTTGCACATTATTTCTCTTTGCTTCATCTTGCAGCTGTTGGATTGTTTTCTCCTGGTTGCTTGTTGACTTTAAGAGAGCCTTCCTTTCATGGTCATTAGCTGTCAGGCTATTTTCCAGATCTGAAATTCTATCTTCAGATTCATTCAAGCAGTTGTTCAAGCTTTCGGTGGTAGTTTTCATTTCCTGGAGATCTTTCTGAGACTGTTTCATGTGTTCTAATTAATTCCTGAACTGCTCATTTAACATTTCCATTTGTTGCCTTTCATCTTCTAGTCTCTTATCTGTTTCTTCTCTGTATGTGTGAAGCATTTCTTCCATCATTATTTTCATTTCATTTTTTGCCTGAGAGATTATTTCAGATTTAATCTCTTCTATGGCTTGATGGAGTTGTTTCTTTACTTCAGATATGATCATTTCAGAAATTTCAGGTATGTGGTTTCCTAGTTCTCCTATGTCATTGTGTCCTGTACTTGTTCTGGGTGGAGTTGTGTTCTGAGACTGCATTTTGCCCCTTCGTTTTGTCATTTTGAATGTCAGATGACTGGTGCTGAG
>PVLD010021882.1:0-30477 GCA_004027595.1 Dinomys branickii
TAAAAAAAAAAAAAAAAAAAAAAAAAAAATTTACCAACTAGAATTGGTGTATCATCAAGACTTAGAGATATAAAATATAGACTCTTATATAAGATTTTAAATAATCTTGAGCTCTGTTAATACAAATTTAATAGCAGCCATGTTTGAATTCTTGACGTTTTTCTTGCTAATAGTCAATATTAATGAAATAGTGAGATCTTACGCATATACATATTGCCTCAGTTGTCACACAGGAAGCTTTCACCTGTTTGGTGATATCTCATTCCTGTCACAGGCGGCACTGGAGTTCAGCCCTGATTCTCGCCCAACTGAAGAATCTCCTCCTTCCACTGGAAACCTCCTTGGCTGAGTTCCAAACCGTAAAACCATAATTCACTGAAAACCTACATAAGAGAGACAGAATAATGAGGGAGTAGGTTATCTTCAGAGTTATTTGAAATTTTTAATGTTAATATTTTAAAAGTATATAAAATATTGTGTAAACATTTTAAAATATCTATAAAGTACAAAATACTATAGTACGCAACTATCCCTTACATACAATTTTAAGTCCTGTAACAAAGGCAAGACAGCCAGCACATGACAAAAGTAAAATATGCCCTTGGGATAGCATAACTGGACAGCAATTAATATTAAGGAACTTCAAGTCCACTTCTGCTCTGTGAAAAAAACTCTTTGCCTTTAAATTATTTCTCAAGCTGAAAATAGTATTAACCACTTCCAGAATAATAGTAAGGACTGAATACAGTATGAAGTGTGATGTTCAGTATATGGTAAGTGCTCAACACATGTTACCTATTACTCAGCAAATGGTATAGAACATTAAATATATGTTGGTATGTATATGAATATATGAAATACATATGATGGATACAAATAGGGACACACATATACTCACCCCTACTGTTGCCTCTGTCAGGAATTTCCCCCACCTACTGCTTCTACCATTCACTTGCGAGGGCCAACTCATCCACTATGTCTGAATTTACATTTTGGTATTTCAGAGAAGCCTTTCCTAGGTCTTATGACCTGCGTTTTCATAGGCACCCTTGATTTCTGTTTTCTAGTAGTTAATGATATTCACGATTTTTCAGACGTGACACCACTGACATTTGGGATCGGATTCTAGGGAAAGTAGGAGGCACTGTAGGAGGTCCTGTAGCGTTCATCCACAACACCCCAAATGCATTTCTCTCCCAGGTTGTGACAATAAAAAGCTGCGCCAAATATTCCGTGGTAGAGGAAAAGGATAAAACTTCTCTCTGATAAGAAACACTGCCTTAATTTTTTAAGTTCTTATCCAATATACCCTTTCATGTCTTTGTCATCACTGAATTCTTAATACATAGTAGTTTCCCAGCACACAGTGAGCATTTAGTAACTCTACCTTGAATGGACTTGCATGTCTTCAACATTAGCCTACAAAGATTAGGAAAAATGAAAAGTGTCTTAAAACTGTTCCTTGTACCTTCGATAATGTTCTATGCCTACTAAGTAACTGTTTATGGGTGATAATGAGTTAAATTCTTAAAGCTTAAGGTTGTGGTTATGGTAATGACTTTTATAAATGCTGTGCCAGTTTTCAAGAAGTGTTCCACTCATTGATGACTTAGTAAAACCATGGCAAACTGTACAGGTTACTGTAACTATCTAGCAGTGGGGAAACTTTTAGCTTACTTGATCAAGGAAGCACAGATTTACCAAAATAGACTGAGTCTGACTCCTGTAGAGGTGAATAAATAAATTGCTTCTACTGACCTTCCATAGAAAGCTGGAACTGCCAAAGGAATGATGGTCAAATATTCCAGTAACACCCAGAAATTATGACATCAGAGGATTCTTTTACAGAGTTTCATGTCTGCTAAGAGAGTCAAATATCTCAATTTGTCACTCCAGCAACAAGCTGAAATTTGGGTAAGAATTAAACATCTCTAAAATTATTTGAGTTTTATTGTTGCTCACACTGCCTTCTTTTCTAACAACAGTAAACATAGTAACCCGTGAATAAAGACCTAGAGTTTAATCAATCTACACAGAAGTACATCTGACTTTTCTCACCTCGACCCTTCTCTTCATCTCCCAGACTTTCCCAATAATCCAAATTAATCCAACCTATATACATCCTTATCCCACTTCAATATCTTCAAACATATACCAAATTGCCCTGTACTATATTCACATGGGATTCTTTACATCCTGGACTATTTTCTATTGCCTTGACTACTTTTTGTTTCCTTAAGAGACCCTTAAAATTCCCGTGTAGCAGGAATGACTGCAAGAGGAAGAGTGCCTACCACTCTGTCACACTGTTATCCCGCTCCCTCGTCCTGGACTGTCTTGCCTATTCAAACCACCTTGCGTTTCTCTGGACTGCTCTCCTTGTCCCAGCCAGTTCTTGGCTTGTGTCAACAGCTTACCTCACAAAATGCCTGCCCTACTCAATAGTGCTTAAGTATAACTCTTAAGACATTAAATGAGCATAACTCTTCATTTGGCCAGTGTTATGCTTTGTATCTAGGTGCCCCTCCCAAAGCCTCATGCACTTTTAAGTGGGCTTTTTAGAGCTGGCTGGATCTAGGAAATGTGATGAAAGGATGAAGAGTATGTGCTACTAAATTAGCCCACTGATTGGGTTAGCATAGTTCCGGGTGTGGATAATGGGAACGCCCACCCTGTGGGCATAGGTGGTACCGCCCAAAAGATTCATAGCCTGCATGCGCTAAGAGGGAAAAGAAAGATTGCTTCACTGCTACTTCTGCTGCTTCTGCTGCTGCCTCTGCTGCTGTTTGCTGTCTCCTACTTGCCCTGTCACAGACTGTTTCTCCTCTGTGATGCCCTCTGCCTTGCCATCCTCTGTGAGAGCCAGCCAGCTATGGACTGAAACCTCTTCAAACTGTGAACCAAAATTTAACCTTTCCTTCTTTAACTTGTGAGTATTGGGTATTTTGTCTCAGCAATAAGAAGAATAACTGAGACAACCAATTTTCAGTTTTAACAGCTATTTACTAAATTACTAAATGCTAGAAATATTTTACTTGATCAAAATCTTTAATTTCTCATTTTGAAATTCTATATCAGTTTTTATTGTTTTATGTCTTTAACATAATATTTTAAAAAACAAAAATTTTTATTACTCCCTATATACCATGCTACATTGCTACTGTTGTGTTTTCATGATTTATATCATAGAAAATTGGCATTTTACATCAGAATTAAATTTACATTAGATAAAATCTGACCTCTACCTCTACCTTGGGTGCTATCTTTGAGTAAGTTGATCACCATGTTACCTTACAGAAATCTAAGGTTAACTTACTGTACCACAGAGAAAGTGAAATAATTGGTAGCCATTGTTAGCTAATACATCATTAGAACGCTAAACATCTGCTCCTTATAATGACCAATGATGTTTTAGCATAAGAATTAGGCGTGATGCTGACACCATGTTAGTTCTGAAATTCTAAGCAAGTCTCTAAGAGTTCATATGTAAAATTGATTGAAAACTACAAAATAAAATATCTTGCCTTTAATTCAATCTAAATTTCTACTATTTTTAACTAGTTCTTTTGGCATAAATTGTGCCAAGTTTCTCATACGGGTAATACGACGAAAACAAGCAGTAGCCCTAAGGATGAAACTTCACGGTAATAGAGTAATATATCAGAAGACAAAATGAACTCGACTCTACAGTAGAACAGTAAAATCAATAAGTAAGCAGAAATAGTGGATTTAAAAGATGGTTAAATCTCTAAAAATTCTTATAATATGCACAAAAATAATAATCTTTTAATTCTCAGGATGCAAATTCATGAGATACAAAAAAGGTGCTTCAATTCATCATATCCTAAGAAAATAGACCCATTAATTCAAGAATATTTACAAAGACTCCACCATGAGCTATGCATGAATTAAGTATTAAAAGACTGAAAAAATGCTAGTACAGTTCTAGCTCTGGTAGAATTTATAGGGTAGAGCTGAACATATTCTATACTAGAATATCAAATCTAAATGTAAGGATGAGTAAGCATTAACTAGATTAAGATGATGAGGAAGCAAAAAAAATGAGACAGGAATGGGGCAAACAAAAGCAGAATGTGCAAGAATGGCATGTGCCGGTAGAGGAACAGTAACAGATCTGACCGCTAGCATAAAAACAGCCTAGAAAACAAACAGAAATGCAGTCTAAGAGATAAGTACAGGCCAAACCATACAGGAGCTTCAGCGTAAGTTTACGATTTTAAGTGTTATGAGCAAGACAGCCTGCCAACACAGATCTTTTAACATCTCAGGGTAAACACTGAGGTTTCATTGACTTTTCTGTTACTTTCCTGTTTTCTGTATACAGTATTGGATCACTCCAATCTGTATTCTTTCCTTTCCTCTATTTATCTTAGCTGTGTGTTTCTCTTTCTAGTTTTGCTTTTTATTTGTTGTTGTATTTCTTTTTGATACTGAGAATCAAACCCAGGACCTCGCATGCCAGGCAGAAAGTCTACCACTGATCTATACCTAAAGTTCTTTTCTACTTCTTCAGGGGGAAGCCTAGTTATGGACCTAAGACTTTTCCTCTTTTATAATAATTTAATCCCATAAATTTGTATCAAAGCACTACTTTACCTGCATTCCACAAATATTGAAATTTTATGATTTCCTTCAGTTAAAATTTTTCCTTTAAATAGAAATCCATACAAGACATAGATTGATAAAAATAATTTCTATTTTTCCTTTTGTTGTTTGTTTCCCTTGAGGTGCAGGTTATTTAGAGTTACATTATTTAATCTTCAAATACTTGGAAATATTTTATTTCTCTGTTGCTTATTCCTATTTCATTCCATTTTTGTCAGAGAACATTCTTTGCATTATCTGAATGATTTTAATTTGATTGAGACTTCTTTAAGGCTAGGATATAATTACCTTACCAAATGTTCTTCGGGCACTGAAACAGTGTCTCTTTGTTATTGTCAGGTGAAGTGTTTTATATAGGTAATTAGGTGTTAGACAAGGTTGTTCAATCTTCTCTATTCTTACTTTCTTTATACTTGCCTATTATTGAACGATGGTATGTTGAAATCTCCAACTATAATTGTTAATTTTCCCTTCTTATTCTGCAAGGTTTTTTTCTTTTTGGTACCAGGAATCAAACTCAGGACCTTGCATTTGCTAGGCAGGTGCTTATGCCGCTGAGCTGTATCCCCAGCCCTCTGCAAGGTTTTGCTTTATCTGCTCTGAAGCTCTTGCGTTACATTCACATTTAATATTGTTACATACTCCTGAAGGTGAATTCACACCTTTATCATGAAATATCTTCCTCCCTGATGATAATCTTTGCTCTGAAATTTTGTCTGAAATTTGTTTTGCTATTTCATATTGCTTAAAGTTTATATGACATATCTTTTTCTATTCTTTTACTTTTAACCAAATGTATTTGTTTTTTGTATTTAAAGTAGATTTCTTATAAACATATGGTTGAGTCTGGTTTATTTTACTCTGATGATCCTTCTTTTTAATTATGGTCTTTCAATTATCTATACTTAATGTGGTAAGTCTGAGTTTAAATCTGCCATCTTTGTACTATATTTGTTTTTAATTAACTTTACTGGTACATTTTAGGTATGAATAATGATCACGTTCATCATAGGGAATTTATATCTGTGTGTAGTGGATTGATAACTGGTGGTCAACTTATCACCCCTAGCTGAACTGAGTAAGCGCGGTGCTGGGTGTGGGAGGCCCACCTGGGGGTTGTTGCCAGCAGCATAAGAGGCAGAACTGGAGGAGAAGTTAGAGGCTGTTGGGAGCAGAGAAAGGCCATTGGAGCTGGTGGAAGCTGTTGGAGGGGCTCGTCATGCTGGCTTTCCTGATGAACTTAGCTGTTTTCATCCTCCGAGGAGCTCAGGACCTCGTTGGCACTGAGAATGGCTTTGGTTCACTTTGCAGGAGCTCTGGTCCTCACCTTTAACATCGCTTCCTGGCTCTGGAGAGGAAGATGGTACGGGGCTGGTCTTCAGGAGAAGCTTGCTGCATTGGCTTCCCTGATGGGAATTCGGCCATCTTGGTCATCCAAGGAGCTCAGGACCTCACTGTTGGTGAGGATGGCTGCAGTACCTTTTAGGGGAACTCTGGTTCTTCTGAGCATCACTTCCTGGCTCCAGTGCAGATCCCTCTGCCTGCTAGCACAGATCCTTCATCCTGCTGGCACAGACTTCCTAGATTCCACCACTGACCTTTGGGCTTTCCCAGCACTGATCCATGAAACAGGCCTGCATTGTTATGGGCCCTGCACCTCCAGTTGGATTCATGCGAGGCATTATAAGCTCTAGGTTTTCAGCTGGACTCATGCAGGACATTACTGTGGGATCCAGGCCCTCAGCGGGATTCTTTGGTCTTTAGTGTGTGGACCGATTTCCTGCACTCTTTTGTATATCGTTCTTTAGGTGACTATTATAAATAATCATATAAAATGTGACCTGTATTACATTGTTTCACCTTGCAAAATGTCCTCCAAACCAAAACACTGTGCATGATATATTTTGATTCTTTTTCTCCCATTCCCCTACCCTCCCTTCAACCCCTCTTCCCCTCCTTAGTTACAAAAGCTTTGTTTCTGTATCATCGTATCTTGTTCTCCTTTGGGTTACTCTGTTCTTTTGGACTGACTGAGCGTATTTTAACTATTTTACTCCCATTTGTGGTTTGCTCCTATATATCCTTGTGTTTTATTTTTAGTACTTTATGGTATGTATGTTGTGGTGGCAAACCTATAAGATGCGTGGCACAGCAGGTTATTTGTTATCATTAAAAGCTCTAAAAGATTTGCCATTGCTGGGGTATAGCATACATCTTTTTAAGTTTTCACACTCTACCTTCAAAAACATTACACTGCTTCACATGTACTAAAAGATCCAGAGTATATCCCATGTTCCCTCTCTTGCCATTTAGTAGGGTTATATATTTTACTTCTACCTGTACTAAATATGCCATGGTATATTAAAGAAATTATCTTCTAAGAGAGTTTTTTAAAAGAAGTATTCTATACTTACTTCCCTGTTTAATCATTTCCAATATTCATTATCACCTGGAGCAGACACAGGTTTTTCAGCTAACATTATTTCCTTTTTGCCAAAGATTTTCATTAAACACGGTGATCTCCTGCTAATTAATTCATCTTTTGTATCTCTTTCTTTCACTTTCATTTTTGAATGTTATTTTAGCATAGAAGGAACTATGAAATAAGCAAATGAATTAAAATAAATATGCTGAAACAGGTTATGGAAATAACCTACATATCTACCAATAGATGAACAGGTAAACAAAATGTGGTATACATGTACAATGAACTATTTTTCAGTCTTACAAAGGAAAACCTGGGCTGGGGATGTGGATTCATGGTGGAACACTTGCCTAACACGTGAAAGGCCTTGGGTTTAAGCCCTAGCACCGCAAAAGAAAACACAAAAAGGAAGAAGCAAAAGATTCTGTCGTTTGCTTTACAAAAACATGGATGAGACTAAAGTACACTGGAATGAATGAAGTAAACTGGAATGAATGAAGTGAACAAGGCACAAAAAGACAACTATTGTATGATCTCATATATATGTGGAATCTAAAAAAATCAGACTCATAAAAGTAGTAAAATGGTGATCACTAGAATGAAGGGGAGTATGGGATAAATGGAGATTGAGACTAGAGATTTTCAAAGGGCACAAACTTTTAGTGGATAAAGGGAATCAATTTTAAAGGTCTATTGCATACCATGGTGATTATAATGTATTATAAATTTGAAAATTGCTAAGAGTTAAATCTTTTCACCACAAAAAAGACATAAGGAAATGAGTATGTTAATTTGCTTAATCATGCCACAACCTAAATATAAGAATATCAATTGTATACCATAAATTTAGTTCAAAATAGGTGTTCTGGTTTGTACCTTAATGTCCCCTTAAAGCCTTATTTGGTAATAGGTGAGGCTTTTCAGAGGTGGCTGGATCTAGGATGAGTGATGCTGGGATCAAGGATGTGATGCTGGGATTGATTCACGGTGTGATGCTAGGATTTAGGCTGCCCCAACCTGGGTGGGAGTGCTACTCACCCTAAAGGTACGTAGCCTGGACAGGATATAAGGGACAGGAAGAGGTTGCTGCTTATTGCTTGCTGCTTTGCTACTTCACTGCTTGCTGCCTTCTGCTTTACTGCCTTCTGCTCACCATGAACTATTTCTCCTATGATACCCTCTGCCATGCCACTCTGTCTTGGCATGGACTAAAACCTCTACAAACTGTGAGCTACAATAAACCTTTCCTCCCTTAAGTTTGGCTGTCAGGTATTTTGTCTTAGCAATCAGAAAAGTAGCTAAGACAATAAATAAATAATGAAGTAAAATAAACCAGAAATGGACCTATTAATGGTAGCCAGAGTGCCAGAGTGCCAAACAGAGAATAACACTTTCCAATGAACAAATATTATGTGAAAAAACTCAACATTTGTGTTTTATACCACAAAGATTTTAAATTTGTACCACAGTATAACAACCCTTAACCTAATTTCTATAGACTTAGGTCTCGACTTGAATTCAGCATAAGAAAATCTAAAATATAAGTCACCACCTTAAAGGTTAAGCAACAGTTGACAAGGAAACTGTTGCTGGAAGCTAAAAGGACAATGATCTACATGATTTAGTTACAACCATTGTGAATAAAAGCTTTGGGAACGGTGGTGACCTAGAAGCCAGATGATTTATCTAATATACTTCAATGCTAGAGGAAGATGTGGGAAAACAGAATGTTAATAACACTACTGTTGGTTATCAAGTTATATAAGAAAGAAATGAAGGGCTGGGGATATAGCTCAGTGGCACAAGCCCCTGCTTGGCTAGCACAAGGTCTTGAGTTCGATCCCCAGTACCGCTAAAAAAGAAAAAGAAAGAGATGAGCAGTGCACAAGCAAGAAATAGCAGTGTGCAAATAAGAATAAAAAATGGAGAATGGCCATAAATTCACATCATAATTAAGTAACAACTTGGAAAGCTACAGAATAATTTTCTTGGAGTATACTTTATTTCAGTACTTTGCACCATTTTTAATGTCTTACAGTACTGAATGTTTTATAGATAAATCTAATGTAGCCTAATTGCTTTTCCTCCATCCCACTCTTGTCTCTTGCCAAAGACATAAACAATTCTTTATACTGCAAACTGAGTAATTTAAACAGGATCTATTACGTGCTGTTGGTTGTTTCATAGAAATTTATCATTGGAATATGGTGTATCCCTTTAAGCACTAGATAGTTTTCATTAGTTTTATGTCAGTAAGAACATTTTTTTCTATTTGCTGTACTCTCTAGTTCAGGAGTACTTACTAATCTTACATTAAGTGTCAACTTCCTCCACATTTGTTGTCTTCTAATAGCTTTAAATCTTTGTCTTTTCCCTCAACACTCCCTGTGATTATTTTAAGGCTTCCCTCTGTATCAGTAATTTAATCTTCATCTTTTCACTCTCTGTTCTCCTTCACAGTTTGAAAAATTATTCATTATCCATTTAAGGTGGGTGGTTTTCTTTAACTTCAACTAATTTCCTTAGTTTTCATCTCAGTTTTATTTCATAGTTTCATCAAATATTTATTTACTATCTACTATATACCAGGCAAGATTCTAAGTATTAGGGATACAGGTATGGACAAAATAGGCAAGACAGCCCTCAAGGAGCCTAATTTCTCACTATATGACTTCAATATCTTGCTTTTAAATTCCCTTCTTTATCACATTCATATTGTTATTATTGTATCATATTTGTACCAAGTTCTACAGCACAAAGCATATGTAAATTTTCTTTTCTACTCCTTTATGTTCGTTTTTATTCCAGGCCATAAACTTTATCAATCCTTTATATGTCATGTCCCTTCCCTTTCCTCCTCTTTCCTTCTCTCCCCTCCCCTCCCCTCCCCCTCCCCCTCCCCTTTCTTCCTCTTTCCTTCCTTTTATAGTAGTAGCCTCAATGATTTTGTCTCTTCCTTATATTTATAATGTGAAATTCTAACCAGGCTATTTCATCTGTGTGTTTAGTCAGCTCTTCCTCCAACATTATACCTCCCAAATCACAGTGGCTTCAGGCAAAAATACTTTTTCTTGCTTGCGTAAGACTGGGAAGGGCCTGCTGTCTGGCTGTTCCCATTTCGACTAACCTGAATTTATGTATACTGAGGTCCTGGCATGCCTAGTATGGTAGATTCTACTTTACTGATTCAATCCAGACTGCAACGACTAATGAGACTTATTAAGATTTCTTAATTCAACTCTTTTCCCATGTATGACTTCCGGAGAATACTGACTGGTTTTACAACAGAGGTACATCTCTGCAAAGGCCACAGTACCAGATGAACTGGCATTATAATTCACTGATATCAACTTATATAACTACCTGCACACATATCAAAGTTTTGTAAACTTTGGAAGTCCTTGACTTTGGGACTTCAATACTAAAACATGAAGTGTCTAAGTGCATTCATTTTCATCACTGACTCCATCTACCAAAAAAAGTAAGATAAAATCCGGCAAATGCAAAAATGTCTTAATTCAAAGATATTTATCACAAGAAATATAAATCTTATTGAATAATATCCAAATAAAAAAGGGAAATCCTCAGAAACACAATCCATTAAAATGTTAAACTCAGCAACTATCAGAAAAATGTAAGAACAACTATGTATTACTTGTCTTGATGAAGGAATAAATTGTTCTAATCAATCAAACTTTATGGCTCATATTACCACACATAAATAGTACATGTAATGTAACGCTTTATCAAATGAAGAAAGCTTCTTAGCGCTGTGTAGTTTCCCAGAGGTTGGGGGAGGGTATTAATATCATTAAAATAATGCTTCAACTCTCAACTGAAATCTGGTCTAATTTGTTGAATGAAAATGTATACTTTTTAATGTTTCACAATTTCAAGGAGTTGGTAATTTTAAGAAATGCCTACTTGTTAAACTTTTCCTTCCCTGTCCTATCTACATACTGCATGTACACCAAACGCTTAGTTTTAATCCGATCTCCTCCAGCAGGTTTGTGTTTATTTGGCTAGATACTTGTCCACTGACTACTGCGCCACTTTTTGTAGCTCCACATGATATTGGAAAGTCACAATTCTTTCAGATTTTCCTGTGCGTCTTCAATTAGATTGTAAACTTGCTGGAGCGAGATAATTTCATGCCTTCTGAATCCTTTAGGGGGCCTAACCGCGTTGAGCAAACCCTTCTTGGGTCCTGAACTTTGCTTTGCCGTTAGCGCCAAAGTGCACTTAGCTTCGGGGGTGCCTCCTGTGTCTATTTTATCTGAGCTTCTTTGAGCTCATCGACACTCCCCGTTTTCTATTAGAACAAAGGCGCCGGGCGTGGCGACTCAGGCATGTAACCCCAGCACTCTGGGAGGCTGAAACAGCCGGATATCGACGCTAAAGCAGCCTTTTGTGAAATCTGAGTAAGAAATGTGACCACGCCCAGGGTGTTGATACTAAACGAACCCGCCCTCGTGGCCCAGGAAGAATTTAAAGACACGTATTTAAAAGACCACGACAAAGCCTAGTTACCAGTTTACCCAGGCATCTGGAACCGCTGCAGCTCAAAGATGTTGACCAAAGCAGCAAGGATCGGCGGTCTGGAGACACGGTTGCTATAGTAACGGCCCCACGGAACTGCGCTTGCGCCGCCTCTGACTGCGGGAGGGTGGGCCCCCCCGCCCGGACCTGGACCTAGAGAATAGTTGAACCACGGCAGCAATTTACGGCAGCATAGTGACTTACGGCCGACCCGTCGTACAGCGCCGTTGCGGGCGGATGAAAAGGCGGGAGTGTAAGCGAGGGTCGCCGGGGCTGGTCGCCTGTCAGAATGACCCAGTCAGTGGTCGTCCAGGGTGAGCAACGCCCCGGCGTGGGGGCCCGTGTCCCGTGGCGCGCAGTGGTCGCGTTTCCTGCCTAACGTCCGTTCTCTTTCCTCTGTCCTGGTCGCAGTCGGCCAGTGTGGAAACCAGATCGGCTGCTGCTTCTGGGACCTGGCGCTGAGGGAGCACGCCGCGGTCAACCAGGTACCGGTAGCCCGAGTCCCCCGCCCGCGCCATGGCCTCCCAGAGACGAGCGGGAAGGTTTCATGGGATACTTCTCTGTCCGGCATAGGTCGTGAGACGCTCGGTGACGAGCGTAGCTGTTTGACTGAAGCACTGGCCACCGACATTGCCTCATCTCGGGGTCTTTCTTGGTGTCCTTGCGGCGAGCGGGCGGTAGAGGGGAAAGCTCCTTGTGAGACAGATACCACGTGTGGTTATTATCCTTAACTAGTCAGCTTCCAAAATGCCCCAGAATCCACACAATTGATTTGATGCACCTCTTCTACCGTCCTGTGGGAAATCTGTCTCCCGGCTTTCACTGTTCTACCGAGATGCTGGGAGAAGCAGCCGAGGCGTTTTTGTGGTATTTGCGTTTTCTTACAGTCATTAGCCATTGCAGTACTGTGGGATTATTCAAAGGATTTTATTTGGAGAAGAGTTAAAATAAAACTACTATAAACATTTGTTGTTTGTTTTAGAAAGGAATTTATGATGAGGCAATCAGCAGCTTCTTTAGGAATGTGGATACCAGGTAAGATGGAGGTAAAGTCCGCCACACAGTACAAACCTTTCTTTTCATGTCAAATTGAAAATTCTTGAAAAGACAATAAAAGCAGTCGATAGCTATGAAGTGGTCTAGCATTTTTATTTTTCCTTATTGAAAACATTCTTGTACCAGCAATATTTTCATATTCCGCAGAACAGGACAAATCTTATTAAGGAACAAACGAACCTTTTAACTTAACCATGAAATAAACTTACTAAAGAGACAAGCTGAATTTTTCTCCGAAGGTGAAACACCTCCGAAGGTGTTAACACACCTAGTAATGGCTAACTTTTGAAAAAATAGTTTAATTTCTCTGGCATTATGATCAAGAATACTTTCCCTAAGTACAGAGTGTGCCAGAATAAAAGAAAAGTTGTGTATACTGCATATGACAGTATTTTCGTGTAATAAAGGATGTACGTCAAGTACCTTAGATCTTTGATCTAAAAGAATAATTTGACAGAGTACATCCATAACCTTTTAATATTCGGTGATTAAGTTTATAAATTTTAGGAATACTTCATAAAACCAAATATGGTGGGCTTGCACCAAAAATAATTCCTATTATCAAGCTTTAATATTATGCAATAAAAATTCTAATTGTAGTTTGAATTAGTTGACTGAATATTTGTGCTGTTATCTTTTAGAGAACACTAATTAGTCTTCATTGGTGAAAGCCAAGTGCTCAGGATTGCACTCAAGCCTGGCTGTTTGCACCTTGAAAATGGAGCCAGTGCTCTGCAGTACAGTTAGATTATCCAAGCTGAAAGAAATGAGAGCTTAAAAAAAGGAAAGTGAGGCTAGAAATTATAACTACAAAATACTACATACTCATAGGCACAGTTTGTATGAAATGTAGCAAAGCTATGGTGTATAAATTGAAGTTAATGTTATTAGCCCTGGGAGACTATATGATTTTGTCTCTCCGTTATTTGTTTGTTTTTTGTCTTTCAGGGTGGTTGGTGATGGTAGCAGTATTTCCAAGGGAAAAATACGTTCTTTAAAAGCACGAGTAAGATACATGCTTGGATATTTACGTTCATGTGTTTTTAAAATAACTATACTTCTTAACATGCCCATAAAATTTTAGTTTGATTTCTGAAGTACAAAAATTTACTAACCATGTTCAATATAATATTTTGTGTCCACCTGAAATATTAGGAAAACTATACTTACTGTAAAACCACTGTAAATTTAGCATTTTCTCAGTGTTGAGGGAAAATACTTGTCTGGATAAGTAATGAGAGGTGCCTTAACTACAAGAACTTAAAATACAGTTATAGGTTAATTTTTCATTTAAAGATAATGGAAAATTAATTTGCATCAGAGTTATTACCAATGCAAAACAGATACAGCCATGTTTTAATGAATAAATACCATAACCATATAATTTTCTGAACAGAATTCAACTCAATAGCTGTATGTATAGTATTAGTGTCATTTCAGCATACTCCTTTTATGAGTATTTCTCTGTTTAAAAAAAAAAACCTTTTTTGATTGTTCAGTAGTAATCTTTGACTATAATAAAGTCAGTTTAAATACTGTGGAAAAAATTGAGCTGCTGAGGATCAGACCTTGCATTGGAACTGATGGACAGCAATAGTTAATGTGGTACCTGGGAACCAGCTCCTGTTTCTGTGATCTCTAATATCCTTCAAAAACAAAACTTAAGGTAGAGATTGTATGTTTGTAAGTTGTTAGGATAATCAGCATTTCATATACCCCATAACATAAAAGCTAGCATCCCAATCTCAACCTTCCATAGAGAGAAAAGGATACTCTAACATTTCCTGGACTATTCTCAATTTGAGTTCTTTCCTACTACTGTGTAATTGGAAATGGTGGAAGGTAGAGCAAACATTATTGGGAAACAATAAGCACATTTCTATAGCCTTTGACTTTTATACAGGAAGGTATTCTGGTTTTCTCCTAGCAACTCTTGGATTTATATGACTGTGATCACTAAGATCCCAGACTTCACAAAATTACTTGGTGCTTGCATTCCTCCCTTATATGCATTATCTGAGGCCTATAGGCAAATAGAATTTTCTAAACCCTGTATTAGGGAAAGCCGGAAGTTTACCTAATGGCTCTGGAAGGAAACATGAACATTAAGTTCTAGAGCAGTTGTAACTCCAGAATTGGGATGCCTCAATGAACCCGAAATACTCTATCAAAATTTAGTTAATGCCCTGTGGAAAAATGAATCAAGGACTTGATATGACTAAAGAAAAGTTAAGAATTACCTGTTTTGTCAGGATTTTAATGCTAAGTGATAATAGTACCAAAACTCACACCAGAGGAAGCTTAAATGTCAGTAATCTGTGCCGTGTATTGCCCTGCTAGAAAGTAAGGTAAAGTTGTGTGCCTTATTTACCTTTAATCCTCCATAAAACATCTCAAATTGGTTTCGGAGCACGGCTGTTTTTTTTCCTTTTATAATCTTACTCTGCTTTTAATACTGCTACCACTGTTCTCGTAGTTCGTTAGGTGTTAAAGACAGCTTTTAAAATAAAATTTTATATTGTCAGAAATGTCTTTTTAAAAATCCCTAAAATTTCCAATGTACATCCCTATATAGTCCTATGTATCTAAAGTGTATAAAATGATTAGACATGTATACAGTGATTGCTATATATTACAAGGCGCACATTTACAAACATAGTTTGATAGCCTTTGTAATACACTGCTATAATATTTTAATTGTATATCTTGCAATAAGTAGCATAAACCAAATTCACAGACTTTAAATATGTTTAAATTGTAATGCTATTGTAATCATTAATCTATAAATGAAACTTGACTGACCCCTTCAGTTAGATAGTAGAGCAGAGTTTGGTGGTTAGGAGTGAAGGTTCATGCCTCTACGGGTCTGAATCTCAGCTCTACCATTTACTAGCTGGGTGATCTGAGTGCAGTTCTTTAACTTTTCTAGGCCCCATTTTCCTCATAAGCGTAATGAGAATGATAATACTTGTCCGCAGGTTGTGTGGATTAAGTGGATTGATATGCATGAAGTATTTACAACGGTGGCATGTATAAACTGCTTAGTGTTTGCTACGTGATCACATGAACCAAGAAATCCATAAACCAAGCAGTTGTCTGAAGTACTGAATCAGAGTTATTAGTGTACCCTAAGGTTATTTCATAAAATTTCAGTCTCACCTTTGTACTTAAGTCTTCTATATTATGCTTTTTACTCTCCTTCACTTTGTTTTCATTTTTGTTTTGTTTTTTGCTGTGTGGGGGATTCTTGTTATGTTTTGTTACTGGTACTGAAGATGAAACCTAAGGCCTTGTGTACATGCTCTACCACTGAGCTACACCCCCAAACCTCAGTACAACATACACAAAGTAAAAGAAATGGGAGAAAGAACATACAAAGTGCCTGTTTACATTTTCTATATATCCTTCCAGTCCTTTCCCTTCTTTTACTATACTTAGTTTATAAGGCGTGGTCAAAAATCTTACAGTAGAAAACAGGTTACCATTAACTCTTCAAAATACTCCCCCTTGCATCAAACGCATGCATTCCATCCTTCTTGCCATCTTCTGAAACAGCTTTGCAAATCCGTTATTTGGCCTTTAGTTGTGCTGTCATGGCGGCCTCTGTATCCCCAATCAATTCAGAACATTTGCTTTTGTGGCCATTTTGACTTTGGGGAGGAAGCAGACATTGCACAGTGCCATATCTGATAAGGTGGATGAGAGCATGCTGTAATATTTTAAAAGCTTGCATTTCTGTTCACCCTCTGTTTTGATCACATACTATAAAAACAGTCATGAAAGATACCTAGAATTGCATAAAGTGATAAGAATGAGATAACCAAAACAAGGGAGAGTATTTTGAGAGGGATTAATGGCAATGTATTTTTTTCCTGTTACAACTTTTTAAAAGTACAAACATTCAACCATGTCAATTATACTTTATGTGTTTTCATTTTCTTCATTGTAGTGTAGGTTATTTTCCACGTAAATAAAGTGTGTTGTAATGAAGTTTAAATTGTAAATTACTTGGAGGGAGAAACTGTTGTATCTTTGACATCATTCAGTGCCTTGGTTTTGCACATAATAGTAAGTTTATTCACTTCAACTATACAGTTTTGGGCTGTGATTCATAAAGAACACTAGTTGCTCCTAGTGTGCAAATGCATTAGTGATGTATCCAGCATTTATTGAGAACTTTTTCTAATTGAAGTTATCATCTAGATTTCTAAGACCTTGTTAGTTCAGCTGAGGGGTTGTTGGGCCCTTTTTTACTGTGCGGCATTTTGGAGTAGGATAAGTTTAATTGGATTCCACTTTTTGAGGAGAGAGAAACTGCTTTTTAATTCTTACATAGATCTATGTCAAGAAAGACTATAATCAAGCTAAAACTATAAAAAGAATGCAACTGATAGCTTGTAAATTCTTTTCATTTGTGAAGAACTCTGAAAGAAAATATGCCAATTACATTTTCTCCTTCAGGCTATCTTGATTGACATGGAAGAAGGGGTAGTAAATGAAATTCTCCAGGGACCTCTGAGAGATGTATTTGACAGCAAACAGCTCATCACTGATACTTCTGGCTCAGGAAATAACTGGTGAGAATGTGTTCAACATAAACGTTGAGTATCACCTGTAAAAATCGAGCGTTGTTTACTTCTAGTAAATCCTACTGATAATGAATGTAAGATGCAATTTGCCACACCTCAAGCTAGGCTCTTAGTTCTGTCTTATTTGACTCAATAACTGATGTTTCACAATGCTGGGAAACCACATGTATTTACTATTTCTTCTACTTGTAATTTTCTTAAAAGAAAAATAATCAAAATTTTGATTTATTAAATTATATGTGTACATTTATCATATAACACTAGTAACATTTTAAGTGCTTCTGTAAACTGCTCATTCACTTACATTATTTGACTCTCTCAAATTCTCCAGTTGGTTAGAATAGAGCTTATACAGAGATGCAATCCAGACCAATATGCTAGTGTCCAAGCTGAGCCTGAGGCTGTTTAGTCCCTTACATAGATAATAGTCTCTTCTTTTTAAGTGAGTCAACAATAATCATAAAAATTCATATTGACACTGGTTTTGATGTTTGTTTAAAAGTTAAGGAGCACCTTGTTTCCAACTCTCATGTTTATTATTTTAAGTATTTGCTACCAATCCTTTGGGTTGATAATGTGGAGTGATGTATAATTTTATTGAAGCATGAATTTGAATCTTAGGTTGTGGGAAACTCATTTAAGGAAAACTAGGCACTTAACAAGTAACCTGTCTGACCACTCATCTGGCTTTCTCTGATTGTCCTTTAACTTACTCTCCCTCACTGCATGTAATGGGAAAATGATTTTGATTCTATAATTCCTCCCTAATAACATTTCAGATTGAGCAACCAAAAATCCTTGGAGAGCTTCATGAATATCAGTTGTCTGCCACTTGCCATTTCATCTAACAGGCATCCAGTTTTCTTCCTCTTTTCAACCAGAATAGGCTAGTTTAAAATTTTTCATCTTCAGTATCTTCGTAGTTGATTTCAGTCTGGTTTCGCAGTTCGGAGTTTATTGCTTAAGTGGTTCCACATGAATTTTGGGATTGTCTTCTCTAGATCTGTGAAGAATGTTATTGGTGTTTTGACTGGGATCATCAGTCTTGCAAAGATATTTGAAAATTTAATATGTGGAATATACATTAAATTTTCTAGCTAGAATTTTTAGAATATTGTACTATGATGTAATGTACAATAAGAATGTATTTCCCATAATACAATTAAAATACTTTATCTTATTTTTCTATAATTTTTTATTTAGGGTAGAAATAACAAAATGAAGAAGTAATCAATGCAAGGACTTTTTAAAATGTGTACTCTTTATTTTTAGGGCTGTGGGTCACAAAGTTTTTGGTGGTCTTTACCGAGAACGCATTTTAGAGAAACTCAGAAAATCTGCAGAGCACTGTGATTGTTTGCAGTGTTTCTTTATAATACATTCCATGGGAGGAGGTAAAATTATTTTTTCATTTCCTTGTAACAGTGTTAAAATGCAAGTAGGAGTTCATTTTGCAAACCTAAGTCTTGCCTTCAAAACTGTGTGCTTAATAGAGGGGGAATTAGACCATTTGTGTTTGTATGTTATATGTAGCTGTTTATCTTAAAATTTTGTGAAATTATTCAGTTATCAATTTTCCTTTAATTTAAGCCCTTTTCACTAATCAGCAGAACTGTATGGGAAATTTACTTTTCTTGTACCTTTACTTTTGTACAATTCTCAGTGACATTTCAGGATATGTGAGGTTTTGAGGAACTTATACTTTCTCGTCATACTTCACTTATTTAATGCTGTATCGTAACTGAGCATTTCTGGCATGTTCTTAATGTGTATATGCCAAACAATGTTAGTACCCTTGTTTACCCACGTTCAAGTTTTTCTCATTTCTGGTAAGAGGGGGAAAAAAGTAAAAGAAATTCTTCCAGTTTCATGGTGCATGGGTGGTTCAGTGGTAGAATTCTCATCTGCCAGTTTCTTTAAATTAATTCTTACATGGTTGTTCATTGATTTGAACTAGAAGTATATGATTGATCTACATTGCTTTCTTTCTACAGGGAAACCTGTAATTTAGAATTGAAGTATTTTGTTCCCCTATTCTATGAAATAGAAACAAAATAAATTGGCAGCTCTGAAATAAGATTAACAAGCTTCTAAAGAAAAAAATTGCAATACTTTTTTCTCCAAACTAAGATTTTTAAGATTTTATATTCAGCACATTATATATAATTGTTACACATATCATTTATTGTCATAATTTTTTAAAATTAAAAATACATTTATTATATAAATACACCTTTAGAAAAGCCATCCCAATCATTAAATTAAGAAAAAATTGTCTTTATACTAATGTAATTAACATAGTAGTTTGAGTACATTTTCACCAAAAGAGATTTACACTTACTTTACCTTCCTTAAAAATCCCTGTTATCCCACAACTCAGAAAACGTACTTGATTCATAATTCACTGAAAATAGTAGTACTGAAGACTGAAAGAAAAGGTCTTCCATATCTAGTAAATATCCTTGCAAGCTTGCAAGTTTTGGGGTTTTTTTTTTTTGTTTTTTTTTTTTTGCGGTACTGGGGATCGAACTCAGGACCCTGCGCTTGCTAGCCAAGCGCTTATTCCACTGAGCTATATCCCCAGCCCCTATTTTTGGGGTTTTTTAATGTTAGTTCTTGCAGATATTTTCTGTGCCTGTTGAGCTGTATGTTTTTCACATAAATGAGGTCATAAAATAAATATCACAATAATTTTTTCACTTTCTATCTTAAATGTCTTTTCACTGTCAGCTTGATCTCATAGAATTGAATTGTACATCATATATACCATACGTATTTATATATTATGTATAATCACCAAGGAATGCCTGGTATATATATGAGTGCATTTGTGACTATAGCTATGGCAATATTTATACGTATGGAAGATGGAACCAAAGAATATGAGCATTTTAAATTTTGACTGATAACTTACTAACTTTGTACAATAATGTACCAATTCATATTAACAATAATGTATACCCACACTGTCATTAACCACTTATCAGTCCAATTAAATGTGGGATGACCAGACCTTGCATATTTTTCATTAATTTTTCTAATACAACAGGAAATATAAAAATTGCAGTTTTTATCATATTTATTCAATAGAAGAATCACCATAGATTTTGTTTTGGCTTTTTTTTTTTTTTTGAGACAGGGTCTCACTATGCAGTTCAGGCTGGCCTTAAACTCACTTTGTAGCCCAGGCTGGCCTCGAACTTTCAATGATCCTCCTGCCTCAGCCTCTTGAGTGCTGGGCTTACAGGTGTGTGCCACCACACCTGGCTAGGTTTTAAGTTTAATATCAAGTGTACACTCAATACTTAGTTGAATTTTTCACTGTTTAATTAGTTATCTTTGCATCTAATGATTTCATTATGAAAATGAGTGAAATGTGAAAAGCCATCCCAAACTCATGGTTAGAGCCAGAAATAGAATTCAGGACTTAACACCTGACTATCCATGTTGCCCTCCTTTTTCCTTATCTGGAATTAGATTAGTAGATATATAATGACAAGAATAACTTGAAAATTATTTCTACCAATAAAACATAAAATTCCAAATTCTGCACAATAACATTCTATATCATTTCACTATTTTCTTTCTAAAATTTTAATCCTCAGGAACAGGATCTGGACTTGGCACATTTCTTTTAAAGGTGCTTGAAGATGAGTTCCCAGAAGTATACAGATTTGTGATCTCAGTTTACCCTTCCAGTGAGGATGATGTCATAACCTCACCTTACAATAGCATCTTGGCGATGAAGGAACTTAATGAGCATGCAGACTGTGTGTTGCCCATCGACAATCAAGTAAGAAGAGGCACTGAAGCTTGTGGACAAATGATGTATACTTAGTCCTGTGTTATGCTTGATGTGTTTATATCAAACATTTTGTTCTATTTTCTCATCAGAGAAGAAAAATAAGTTTCAATTATTTTTCTTTCTCTTCTTTCTTTCCTAATAGAATATGATCTGTGTCCACTTTTCTTAATAGTTTTTCTCCCAACATTTTTCTTCCAAAAGTCATTATTTGACATCATTAGCAAAATAGACCACGTGGTGAGTTCTGGAAAGTTGGGTCCAACTGTAAAGCGAGACAGTCTGATTACTTCCAGTGCTAGGGCTTTTAAGAACCAGCATAAGAAGCCCTTTGATGCAATGAATAACATCGTGGCAAATTTGCTGCTCCATCTAACAAGGTAATCCAGCTTACAAACAGTAGAAAACCCACTGTGCTCTTCATGGTGTTTTGACATTTCTGTAGTTGCATTTTTATTTTGCTAACTTGTAACAGCTTTTTTATTTTGTCTTAATTTTTACCTCTTGTTAGGGTAGATGAGTTTTAATTTCTGGATATTTCAGGAAATAAATAATAATGTTCATAATGAATGATTGTATGGTAAACAATGGAGAAGTACTTCATTAGACAAAATTAAACTTTTTTCTTTGCTATAGAATACTGTTAAACTAGCTAATCTATCACTCCTTGTTAGCTGATCTAAGAGTTTCGTGACATCAATAGCCAAGACTTCTTAGAATTATTATATTCCAGATTATAGCGTAGAGTAAGCAAACCCTTACAAAATTTGGCAAAGTTTCTACAATGATTAATTTTTCACTTGTATGTGTTTAATTCAAAGTATATCATTTTAAACTTTTCTCATTTTAATACCTACCTTTCAGCTCTGCACGGTTTGAAGGGTCCCTTAATATGGACCTTAATGAAATCAGTATGAATTTAGTTCCATTTCCTCAACTTCATTATCTTGTGTCAAGCCTAACACCTCTGTATACACTGGCAGATGTTAACATTCCTCCTCGAAGGTAAGACGTAACTCAATTCTAATTTCTTGAGAACTTGAAGTACTTTAAAAAAAAATTTTTAAGAAAAAAGTTAATAGTAATTCTAGTTATTGGTATCATTTTATGTAAGAAGTATTGAAAATACAGTTGATAGCCATTTTTCATTAAAAGAACGCTTCTTTAGAATTTAAAAATGTTGGGCCAGGGATATAGCTCAGTGGCATAAGTGCTTGCTTGGCAAGCCTGAGGTTATGAGTTCAATTTCTGGTACCAAAAAAAAAAAAAAAGAACTATTCTAGAATTTAAAAATGTTAGTATTAAACTATTTGAAATTAAATGAAGTGATTAAAATTGTAGGCTTTTGAAAATGCATAAAGATATGTAACACTTCCGTGGTGTGGAACTATGGGCAGATTTAAACTTTTCGTCTTAGTTTTCTTTCTCTATAAAAATGAAAGAATGCTTATCTCATATGCTTAGTGGGTAGATTTAATAAGAGTACATTTTAAAGCTTTTATCGCAGTACAAGGATGAAATATTAGAGTGATTATATTTCATTTCCAGAACACCTTGTTTTCTGTGTATGTGTCATTTTTAAACATAGAATTTACATTAATGTACTTAACAAAAAATGTGGTTTGAAAAGATTCTCTTATATACAGCGATAAATGACCATGAAAAGTTCACTGTTATACACAGTTGAAAGGAAAAAAATCCTGTGAAACTCTAAGGGGAGAGAGTATATGAATGAGAAAGTGAAAACTAAAGACTCTGTTTTATTGTTAAAGTTCTGATGGGGCGACAGTGCTATACTTGAGCAACATGATGATGAACTTATATGGTACTAAACTGTGTATTGTACAATAGTATAATTCAAACATACAAAGTTAATTCTTAAAAAAGACATAAGATTTCTAATTAAGCATGAAGAAGCAATGTTTTTACTTGATCCTTCAATCTAAATATTTCAAAGTTAAGTAATTTATAATTCTACTTGATATATTTTAATAAAACTAATACCTGTGTCATTTTTATTATAATCATAATTTTAAGGTGAATACGTATTTTTAAATTGTGTTAATGAAAATGTGTAGGGAATTTTTCAAAGGTTAATGTCAAAACATTTGTCGTAGTGTTCTTGCTGTGTTTGTTGGGATTTAGGAGATGTTTTTTCCTTCTGCTCTATAGTAGATATTTCAAAGTCTGCCATCATAGCATACTGGCAAAGTCATTTTTCTTTCAGTAAATAATAAACTGTTTTAAGATTGTACCTCTAAAAGTTTCGGCATTATTATAAGAATCTTTTTAATTTCTTATAAGTAGTTTCCAAACAAATGACAATGATTTGGCTTGCAAATTATGTTAAACATAATATAATAAACAGGTCAATTCCGTACCTAGTCCATTTTTGTCAAAATAAGTTATAAGCACATTTGAATAAAAATGAGTATACCAATAATTATAATACTTCTTTAGTAGTTTCTTTAAAATTTTATGTGTCAAGAAAATAAGTTGAATATGACTTTATTGTGTGGCTATTTTTAATCTTTTTTTATCGCTATCTCTAAAGCAGTCTCTATAATTTGGCTCCATGAAAATGCCCCCAAACCACATAGACACCAAAATTTTGAATGTAATAGCAGAAGATTTGTGAATCCCCCAAAGCTCACCTGTCCCTTAGGGGATCCTCTCCCTCCTCTGTATAATAATCAACAAAGAATATGAGCTCCGTCAGAGAAAGAAGTGTGTGTTTTGTTCACAGCTAGATCTCTTGCACTTATATTGTCAGCATTGGATAAATATCTGATAAAAATAGCATATATTTTTGCAACTCTGCTTAGATATTCTGCAGATTCAGCACATAAAGCTCTGCCTACAGTTAAACTAAGGAACATGGTCATGTTTATATTGAGTTAAATAGTATTTAAGAATCAAAATGAGGCCATTTATAAGGAGGCTGTGTATTGGTTAGGTACAAACTCTTGCAGGTCACCTTTATTTTCCTCTGTAACTAAAGGAAAAAGACAATCTTATTTTATCTTTTACCTTTCAGGTACAATGCTTCTGTTTAAAGTCTCCCTTTGGGGGAGCCCTACTATACACTTTAATCTTTGTAGGAGCCTCACATTATCCTTTGATACTTTTCTCCTGTTATTCACATTTATAATATGACTAATAAGGAGAAGTAATAGTCTTTAGTGTCATGTATTTTTAATTAATTTTGATGGTTCTTACTGTATTGAAGTAGATAAGCATACTGAAGTAAACACAGTGATACTGATTTCAGAACTCAGTATCTGTAGTGCTCTTTAATGCAGTAGTCAACATTTTGTAGTTAACCTAAAATCAGTTACTATAGGTTTCTTTAAAAAAATATGATGTATGATTTCCTCTCATCAAAATTCCTTTGAGAAAACAGTATGTGCCTATGTAATATATTTGGAATATATTTAGAATAGTACATATTATGTTAATATTAAGGACGCAGTTTTTTTTTACCCACAGATAAGTCTTTTCATTTTAAAAATTATACATAGAAAAAAACAGTATTGTTTTGTATAAACAACAAGTCTTTAATTGTTCTAGGTTGGATCAGATGTTTTCAGATGCCTTTAATAAAGATCACCAGCTAATTCAAGCAGACCCGAAACACAGTCTCTATCTTGCCTGTGCCCTCATGGTTAGAGGAAATGTACAGATTTCAGATCTACGCAGAAATATTGAAAGGTTTGTTTCTCTTTTTTAAGGTAACTTACGTGGACTGCTTAGGATAGTATAGCACAGTTTCTCTTCTAATTACAGCAGTGCCACTTCCTGAAGTGTAACTGTGGGCAACTGTTTAACCTTGCAGTGCTTGTTTTCTTCAAGTGTAAACTAAGGATAGTGTTGCAAAGTTATTTAGGAATAGTAAATAACATATGAGGCATTTTATTTTCTGAAAGTTTTCTTAAAGTGTAGTTGATAATTATTTTTACTGCCACCTCTGTGCCTACTGCTAAGGAAGCTTCTAAGTTTTTTTTGGTTTTGACAATCTGTTTTTATGAAAACTATTGAATTGCCAATAAAGAAAATTATATCTTCATTTATTTTTAGCCCCAGATTTCTGACTTTAGAGAATGTGTGTTCAGCTTTTTAAATCACCATCACAGCTAATTTAAAAGCCCCCAAATTGTCTCAGGTTCACTCTTATATCATCATACTGCTAATAGCAAAAAATAGATAACTTAGATTATAAACTAAACAATTATGATGATGCCATTAGTAATGTCCTTGTTTAGCTAATGTGGGCTGCCATAATGTGACAGAAATTTTTGTACCTTCATTCTTATGTTTGCATTTTTGTGTCTCAGATTAAGGCCTTCTCTACAGTTTGCCTCCTGGAATCAAGAAGGCTGGAAGACCAGCCTGTGTTCAGTACCTCCTGTGGGCCGTTCTCATTCCTTATTGGCTTTAGCAAATAACACATGTGTGAAGCCTACCTTCGTTGAACTCAGAGAGAGGTTCATGAGACTCTACAAGAAAAAGGTAAATGCATGCCTTAATGATTGCTTGTTTGGGTTACTTGAGGTTTAACAGTAAAAATTAGAACTGACCTTCCCTTTTCTGCAATGCTTCTTATACTGACTATAATTAAGGAAGAGAGGCTCAATCATACTAGTTTTTACTCTACATGAGAAATTTCATGAGTTTATAGGATTAGGCAAAATATTCATTTGACAAAAGCTTTCATTTCCATTGTAGAGTTGATTAATTTTAGCAAAGGCTATTTACCTTATAAGACAGTTGGCTATATTAAGGTTCCTGGAATGGTACATGTCATCCACTTTATCATTCATAGGCTCACCTCCATCACTATCTACAAGTTGAAGGGATGGAGGAAAGCTGTTTCACAGAAGCCGTGTCATCTTTGTCTACACTCATCCAAGAGTATAACCAGCTGGACGCCACCAAGAGCATTCCTGTGGAGGATGTGCCTCGGCTAAGCATAGCCGTGTGAGAAGGAAACCTAAAACACAACTGTCACTTTTCCTAACTTCACATTGGTTCTCACTACCTGTTTCAGCTTTTTTGCAATTTAGAAAATATTTAAGAGTTTTCTACTTAACCACAATTTATTTTTGATACCAGTGTGTGCAATTAGTGAAGCCCATACCTAAAGCAATTTGAGAAAAAGGAAAGAATGCAGTTCTTCAACAGATTGCTTTATTTATAACCCCATATTTAGACCTTTATACACTGATAATAAAGATCATGTACAGATAAATTTTTATACTGATATTTATATTTTGATATTCTGCTTAAATTCTCCTGATGCTTTAAAGATAGGTATTAGGAATAATAATACAGTAACATTTCCATGTACTAGCCACTAACTTCTCAGGGATAGATTTTATTACAGCTGTTAGGGAGATTTTGTTTTTGCTTTGGATAACAATTTTTGCACTGAGAAGAATCACAATTTAGACATTTAACCTATATTTATATTAAATTATTTTAAACAATTGACTTTTTATCAAGCCAACTGATATTATAATAAATGTCCATGTTTTTAAACAGTGCTAGTTGTTATTGTTTTGTATATCACCATTTTTATAAGTGAACAAAACATTACTAAGCTTCATAGTCTCTTCTGACCTTTGTAGTACTAAATGGTTGTGGTAGTATAGTGTGTTCCACTTACTATAACCTGCAATTTGAGCTAGCATTAATTTATTTTTAATCACAATTTCTATTTCAGATAAAAAGTTGGATTTATGATATAAGATAGTGATTTTTAGAAATTTTTTTCAAGCCACAATCTATTGTGTATTTTCTTTAGTGTTTGTCTTTGAAGTGTTTTTCCTTCGCAAGGTGTTACTACTGCTCTTGGTCCTTCTCTTGGAAATTTAGTTTTTTTACATTATTTGGTATAAAAACTTTTGGATTACACTTGTTAAAAGTAGCCAGAAAGTTGCACTTTCCTCTATCCTAAAATAAATCATAACTAATATTTAGGATTGGGCAATGAAAATTATAAATAAAATATTCTCAATTATTTTGTAAAATAAGGTTTTCTTATAAATAGTAAAGCTTTCTCATTATATTTTGAATGCTTAGATAGTACCACTTGACTGTATTACATGATTGTAATATATTTGTAGAAATGAATTCAATTTTAAATTGTTTTATATATTTTTAGGAAAAACTCCTTTAGAAGCTTCTAATATCTTAAGTACAGGAATCTAAGAGCATCTATTCTTAGTACTTTAAATCCATTAAGCAGATTTATGACCACTCTACTTTTTTAATTATATGACACAATTGATTAACCTTAAAATACCCCACATACACACTTATGCTTGGTTTTACAGAATCTTAAGCTCAGAAAATATGTCTCTAGGCTCTCTGCAGTTTTTCTGACAGATACAAGATGTAATCCAGTGCATCTTCCACTCAAATGACCCTTCATTTGGGCACTCGAATGGTAATCATTTTAGACTTATTGGGGATGCAACATCTCTTATCCATGCATATTCCACAAAAAATGGGTTTGTAACTCTTGAGTACTTGAGCATCCAGAGAAGACGAATTTTTCGGCTTTGGGCAGTTGGAAAGTAGGCTGGCATGTTTGTCCTTTGGGGATCTGACAAGAAACAAAATTAAGAGTAATTGTTTAAATTTGCTTATACTATATGACCAAACATTGTGTAGAACATTTCTGGCACAGATTGGACAGTTCCTGGGGCATTAATGATTGCTGTTTAGTGACTTGCAGCACCATGTACCTTAAAATGCGCCTGAGTCTTAAGTCTGTCCTCCTTGTTCTTGCTCCATTATATTGCAGGATTCAACTTTTTCTTGTTTTATTTTATTTAATTCTACAATCCATGGACATGTTTGCTATGAAGAGCTATGTCTTATTAAATGTTTATTTACCTATAGCATAGCAAATTCCCTAACGCAGTTCAGACATTTTGGGGTAGATATATACATGAATATATATCTTCCTAAAAAATTGATCTGTCAGCTTGCTAATATACTAGGGAATCCATTGGGAATGATAAAGGTTTTATATCATTTCTAAAAATGATAATTATCTTCCTCCTTCAAGAAGTAAATATTTTATTGTAGTCCTTTGCAAATAAACTTATACGCAGGGCATTTTACAAATGGTGTGACCTCCAAGTTTATGTAAGATCAAAACTCATCTATTCCAATTTTATTACAGTGAAAATCCATTTGGCAATGAAAATTTTATATTCATTACTTTGATTCTACTATGCGTAATTAATATGGAAAAGAAAAAAGGTAGAATCTGAACAGGATGCATGACAGGTCACAACAAATCAGGCTGGTCAAGACCTACATTACTACAGCTATTACTATTCTACAGCTGTTAGAATATAAGAGAATCTCCAGGTTATTGTTACTGCTACTAGGTAAAATATTCCCTACAAAGTGCAGGAAGGGAAGATGGCAACCAGGTGAGCAGCAAAGGAGCGATCCTCCTTGATAAAAACCACCAGCTCAAGACAGACTTGGCGAGCGTGAATGCCGGGTCCTCGGCTGGGAAGTTCAAACTGAACTTATTTCTCTGAGCTGCCGGGGGAGATGCGGTAGGGCGGCCCAAACTGCCGTTGCGAGACGAAGGAAAGCCCCAAACGCTGGGAGCCAGAGACGATCCGCGCAGAGAGGAGGCTTGGCTGGGTCCAAGCGCCCTGGGGGCATAGCCAGCTCGGTCCCTCCCGCCTCCCGAGCCAGCGCAGCTCTCCGGCGACTCCTGACAGAGATCGGCTTTTTAGCAGCGGCAATGCCCGGAAGTCCCACATTTCACGCGCATCGGGCAGGCTGCGCAGCCTAGACCCTCGGCAGCCTGCGGTCCGTGGCCAGGGTGGCGCGAAGAGCAGCGGAGCAGAGCATCCCGCTCCCTCCCCCAGACCCGGAGAGCGTGAGGAAACACGTGGCTGCGAGCGGCGGATCGCGAGCATAGCACAAAGAACTGGCACCGTGGAACCTTCCTAGGCCTGCAGGGACTACGAAAACTGATGAGCTATCTGCGCTCACAACCAGATCACCGAGTGGGGGAGGAGATCCATCCCTATACCTGCAGGGAACCCTGGGAGGGCGGGGGAGCACTCTTACACACCTCACCCAGGTCACTCGGTAGGGAGTATCTAACCAATATCTGTACAGCCTTTTAAGCGGAACTCTCAGCAGAAAGCTTAAGGGACATTCCCCCAAAGAAAAGTCATTGGAGCAACCTCTGCAGCAGACCTTTGCCTGCTGAACTGCCTGGGGAATCTATTGCTCAATATTTTGAATCTGATACCCAAAAATGGGAAGACAGAACAAATCTCATCAGAAAGCTTAAGGGACATTCTCCCAAAGAGAAGGAATCATTGGAGCAACCTCTGCAGCAGACCTCCGCCTGCTGATCTGCCTGGGGAAATTATGGCTCCACATTTTGAATCTGATACCCAAAAATGGGAAAACAGAGGAACAAAACGCAGTCTCAAAACTCATCCCCACCCAGAACGAGTTTCGAATGTGAAGATACAGGGGAACCAGGAAGCCTCATAACTTCAAGATATAAAACGATGGCATCCGAAATGAAACAACTCCAACAGGCCACGAAAGAGCTTAAAGCAGAAATATCCCACATACCCGCAATGATTTCTCAGATAAAAAACGAGCTGAAAACGATGGAAGAAATGCTCCATTTACACACACAAGAAATAGACAAAAGTCTAGAAGAAAATAGGAAACAAATAGAAACCTTACAAGAGCAATTCAGGCATGAATTACCAAGAAAGAAAAAGGTCAAAAGAGAATGCCAGGATTTGAAAACTAACGCTGAAAGCATGAAAAACCGTTTAAATGAAACCGAAGATAGAATTTCAGAACTTGAAGACAGCATGGCAGCTTATGAGCGTGAAAGGAAGAATCTCATGATATCATCGAAGACACAATAAAAGTCAATCCAACAGCTGCAAGATGAGGCAAAGCGTAACAATATTCGAATTATAGGAGTGTGTGAAACAGCAGGAGATCTCACAAATGATATAAAAGGAATATTTGATGAAATAATAGCAGAAAACTTCCCAAACAAGCTAAAAGATACTGAAGTTCAGTTAAGCAAAGCATATAGAACCCCAATGATCCATAACCCAAAGAAAAACACGCACAGGCATATAATAATCAAGATCCCAGATATCCAGCAAAACAACACAATATTAAAAGCTGCCAGAGAAAGGAAACAGATCACCTATAAAGGAAAGCCCATCAGAATCACAGCAGATTTCTCAACGGAAACCATGAAAGCAAGAAGACCTTGGAGCGAGATACTACAGATTCTAAGACAAAACAACTTCCAACCCAGACTGATGTATCCTGCAAAATTATCCCTCAAATTCAATGGAGAAATAAAATATTTCCACGACAAAGAACAACTGAAGAACTTCATGAGTGCCAAACCA
>PVLD010021883.1:0-30473 GCA_004027595.1 Dinomys branickii
AAAAAAAAAAAAAAAAAAAAAAAAAAAAAAAAAGGAGTACTCAAAAAGGGTGGAATCACTCAAGGACTTCAAATGAGGTATCAAATTGTTAATAAGGATTAAGTTAATCCTCCCAGAAATGAGATACCTATAGTCTTTATCCAGTTGAGATCGGACCCCGGTGTCCTTGGCTGTGATCTTGTCTTATCCTTTGAGGCTTTCTGGCTTCATCTACCATTACAGGTTTAGTAAGGATTAGTGACTCACAGAGGGTCACTTACTACAAGCCTACCACCTATTTCCAGACAAGGAGCCTAGGCCTTGGACAGGTTCATAAGTAAACATAAAAAGCCCATTGGTTAATTTAAGTCCTGTTTGGGGCTGCTTCACAGTGGTCTCCATCAGCTGTCTCCAGTGTTCAGCACATTATTATACTTCATGACACAGGTATGCACTGTATATGTCTTTCTATGCAGAGGGATGGTAAAGAATGAAACAGCAAAAGCAAAACAAAATTACCAAAAGAAGTTTGCTTGAGGCCCTGGGGTGGGACTCTCCAGATTCAAATGAACGAAAAGAAATACTGGCTAGATCTGAAAATGAGTGGGAGTGCCAGAGTAAGCAAACAGCTCCCCCAGCAGGGAAGGAGGTGAGCGGGAGTTCAGGTTTCACCCAGCTCAGTTAACACCAAACTAACTGCTGTAATGTGGGTCACATAAATTCCTACAGAGAAAGAGCAGATAAGGGGCCCCAAAACAGATAAGAGCAGGAGGTTCTAATGGTCAGCACAGTGGGATAACTGTAAAACCTACTGTATATTTCATGAAGTAAAAGAGAGCGTCAAGCCTCCAAATATAAAGAAATTATAAAGAGATAGAAATGATAATTATCCTGATTTGATCCACACACATTGCATACATGTATTAAAATATCCTACCCTACCTCATAAATAGGTATAATTATGTGTTAATTTTAAAAAATAATAAACCAATGAAAAGGCCTCTGTTGGGTAAACTTAATGGTACTCAAATTTTTATGTGATTGAGAACAATGTTTCAGTTATAATCCCCACACTTCCACAAACAGGCTAGAAGAGGAGCCCAGGAAATGATGCCATTCAGTACTCCATGTGCAAGAGCCCCGTGTCCAACCACCAATTGGGATGAGCCTGCCCTGTATTGCTCGGGTGACACTCCACGCCAGGTGGTCTGACCCACAGGATGGACACCACCCAAAGAATGGAAAGGATCTGCAGCCTGAGTATGTTTATTAGTTCTATTTGGCCATTCCATGATGCATACATATTTCAAAACATATACCCAATAAATATATGTGATCTTTATCTGTCATTGTAAGTAACAATTTTTGAAAAACAGAGAAGAGGGAGTTCAGTGAACTCGGAGGATGGTAAGAAAGGCTGATCAGCTAAATGTCCAGATAGAGGGTAGAGTTTTGTTATGATCTACTTTTCCTGCAGCCCAAGAGAGCCATCATCATCCACCTAAAAGAACCTGAGGGTGTTCAGCTGTTAAACCGAGAAGTGCATAGCAGCGAGACAGAGGAGCAAAGTTTGTGTGTTGCGCTATTATTACTGTTTTTGTAGACTTGAGCGACCTAGAGCGTTTGGAGAGAATCTGACCTACCAAACCCAACACATTAGTTTTGTCACTCCAGTAAAACGACTTGAGATTTTAAGCTGAAAGGTTCAGGAAAATTTGGCTGGACTTGTAAATAGCATTGAGAGGCTTAAGAGAACTTGAGATTTACTATACTCATAACTTTAATTTATTACATTCACTACAGAGGCAAAATAAAATATATTATATTTATAAATGCAGTAAAAATGTTTAAAGGAATTTAATTAACCAAGTTGTAAATGTGGCTGATTATTTAAGGTAGTTTTTTCTGTTCAGCTGGAACACTAATAAAAGCACCCTTGAACTGGATTATTAAAATTCACTGGGTTTGTAAAAAGAACATTAAGATTTATAAATGGGATCTAGAGGGGCTTAAAGAAAACAGGACCTTTTAATGTTGTATTTGATGAAATGGGAAATTAATTTAAAACCCCAAATAATTGTCATCCCTTTTGGGGTGAAAAGAAACCTTAGAGATAAAAAAGAAATTCATATCAACACATCAGAACCATGAATCATTATTAATTGAGGTATTGCATTAATCTCCCACAAAAAAAATCACATCTATGAGAGTTGTTTAGCAGTATTTTTTATCACATACATCTAATAATAAAACATTTTTGAAACTGTTCTTTCCATATCTCTCTATTTAGTGGCATATGGGGGCAGGGGCACTGCCAGGTTCTGCCCAGAGCTCCCTTTGAAGAAAGACAAGTTTTTGGCTGCTTGGGCCACTGAAGGGAGCAAGCTTATGGTGGTCAGCCCCTCAGGAATACTTCAGCCACAGACTTGGCTCAATGCACGTCCCCCCGCTAAAGCAGGCACACAAGTGGTGCACCCACGCAGGTGTGTGAAGGCCTGGCCACTGGGACTAGCTCCAGGCAGCTCTGAAGAGCCATCCTGGCTCCTGAGCTCCTCCTGGGTTCAGCCCAGGTTATGTTGGCCCTACAGCACCACCTGAGCTCTCACACTTGCCCAGCAACTTTCCTTTGCCCCTCCCTGACGCTAAAGACCGGGACCAGTAATTATCCCATCTGCTCCACTCCTCTAGAGTCTGCTCCCTGGGAAACCCAATCTCAATCAGTCTGTCAAACATCAGCAAAGCCTAATATCTTCATGATTTTAATATCCTCTGACTCGGGGCACAGGTGAAGAGATGAGATATCTACTGAGAGATAATGGGTAATTGAGAAAGTGCCTTTATATTGATTAGAAACAGAATCAATAGAACATATACAATCTATGTTCCAGTCCCCTGTCAAACACATGAGGCTTTGGGGGAACACTCCAGTTCCACACTGTAACAAATACATTAGATGATAGATAGATAGGTAGATAGATAGATAGATAGATAGATAATGGATGAAATTAGAAGGCTTACAGGATCAGAGGTGGGGCCTCTGCCATGGCTGTCTGCACGCTGGAGAGCCAGAGGATTCAGTAGCTGCTCAGCCTGAGGAGCTGGAATCCATAGAACAAGAGCGATTGATGCAGCCAGCGCAAGTTCAAGACCAAAAGCCTGGAAGTTTCCTGGAGATTTCTGCGGTGAGTCCGTGCTGAAAGGCTGCGGAAGCTGGAGTCTGGGGTCCCCAGGTGACAGCGGAAGCAAAAGATGCACTCACTCAAGCAGAATGGAGCTTTGCAAACACAAGCCAACTTCCTCCTTCTTCCGCTTTCATTCCAACAGGGCCGCACGTCTACGAGTGGTGCCACCTACAGTCAGGATGGGTCACTCCCTCCATTTCCTGGCCCTCTGCCGTGCTGCTCATCTCTGGAAACACCCTACAGACACACCCAGGACTGTGCTTACTAAGCTGATGAGTATCTCTTCATGTAGTCAGGTTAGCAATCATGATAATGGTCACAATTTATCATAACCCATTGCAGCTGCTGTAAGGAAACATCTTAAAATAAGTAGCTTATGTGCAACCAGAGTTCATTATGCAGAGTTCTGGAGGCTGAGAAGTCCAAGATGAAGATACCCACGGATTCGGTTTCTAGTGTAGCCCACTCTGTTTCAAAGATGGCCTTCTGTGTGTCTTCATATGGGGAAAAGAGGCAAGAGAGCTTCTTGTAGAAGGGGAAGGGCTCCGCAGTAACTTGATCACTTTCCCAAGTCTTCACCTCCTAATACCATCACAGCAGGTGTTAGGTTCCACTATATGACTCGAGAAAACACCAGTGTTTTAAGTTATGCTGTACAATGCATAACTTAAGAAAAAACTTCATCACACACTGTATGATATACAGCACCTCATTCTATGACCTACATTTTTTTATACCTTACCAACTCTGATTTTGCTCTTGGCTAGAGAGCTCTCCTGCGTCATGGTCATTGCCTGCACATGAGCAAACATAAAAATAACCAGTGCTGGGTCGTGCAAATTGAACTTATGCTTCCAAGAAGACTGAGTGATGCTCAACCCCTGATTTCCAACTCTTTCCTGAACACTGTACATGAGATAAATAGAACGAGATGGAAAGGCAGACAACTCGAATGAATCTCCATAGAATTATGCTAAGTGAAAAAGCCACTTCAGACTGTTACCAACTACATGGTTTCATTTATGTAACACCCTCAAAATGGTAAAATGTTAGGAATGAAGAGCATATTATAGGTTACCAGCAGTCAAGAATATGATTATGGAATCAAGAAATATGGTAAATATTTAAATTTTTAAAATTTTATTGCAGTAAAAGACACATTGCCACTCATCCCCCTCAAAACAATTCCCCTTGCTTCAAATACACTTACGTTAACATTCTTGACATTTTCTGCAGCAGGTCTGGAAGGTCCCTTTTGTGAGTGTCTAGCTGGGCTGCCTTGGCTAACTTGATGTCCTCAACAGATTCAAAATGTTTACTTTCAGTGGTCATTTTTGTTTGGGGGAAGAGCCGGAAGTCACAGTGTACTAGATCAAGTGAATAAGGTGAATGAGGATTGACTGTACTGTTTTTATTTAACAGAGATTGTTGTTAACATGTGATCAACAGGGGGTGATGAAAAACAATGATAATTGTTTAAACAAATTTATTACAGTAAAATACATATTGCCCTTAACCCCTCAAAATACTCAAAATACCCATCCATTGTCTCAAACATCATGCTTGACAATGTGTCCTTTATTGCAATAGGTTTTTAAAACTTAATCATGCACCACATTTTCCATTCACTCTTTCTGAAAAAGAAACCCTGAGGGATACTCATGATTATGGGAATTCTCTACAACTTCGCTACACTGGTGTCCATATCCTGCTTGAGGTGTCACCCCATAGTTTATCAAACTGCCACCACTTAAGGAAATAGAGGAAAGGGCTCATGGTATTTCTTACAGTGTCTATGAAACTCTAGTGATCTCAAAATAAGAAGTGTAATTTTAAAAAATCCTTGGATATGCACATCTGATTTATTTCACTTATGAGTATGGTCTCTAGTTGTGACCATTTACCTATAAAAGCCTCAAGTTTATCTTTATAGCTGAGTAATGTTCCATTATATAAAAATGCCACAATTTGTTTATCCAGTCCTCAGTGGATGGACATTTGGGTTGCTTCCATGATTTAGCTACTACAAAATGCGCTGCTATGAACATGGGTGCACATGTATCACGGTGATATGATGTTTTCAGATCTTCTGGGAAAATATTCAGAAGAGGAATAGCTGGGTCGAATGGGACCTCTAGATCTGGTTTGCTGAGGAATCTCCAAACTTATTTCCACACTAGTTTCACCAGTCTGCATTCCCACCAGTAGTGCAGAAGAGTTCCTATTTCTCCATAACCTTGCCAGCATTTGTTATTGATTGATATCTTCATGCTAGCCACTCTTACTTGGATGAGATGAAATCTCAATGTTGTTTTAATTTGCATTTCTCAAATGACTAATGATGTTGCACATTTTCTCATGCATTTATTTGCCATTTGTATTTCTTTATCTGAGAAGTGTGTATTCATCTCAGATGCCCATTTTAGGATTGGGTCATTGAATTTAGGGAGGTGGATGTTTTTTAATTCTTTATATATTCTAGATAGAAGACCTTTGTCTGAGGGACAGCCAGCTAAGAGTTTTTCCCAATTTGTGGACAGCATATTGCATCACTAGTGTAAGAACCTGAAAGTGTGAATAAAAATTAGGAGGTATGATAAACATTGTGAAATGAAAGGAAACTGCTCAAAAGTAAAGAGCAACTGGGATGAGGAAAATGAGAAAAGGAAGAAGGGGATAGTTATGCATGTATGTATATGCAGAATAGCTAACATAGTTGTACTACTGACTTCTATCACTTCATTGAAAGGAACAGTTAATGATTGGTTGCTTGATCAATCTTGCATGCCTGTATTTGTTTTCCTGAGTATGCACTTTGAAGTTATCAATATGTAATACAACAACCATAGTTAATGTCCTGTCACCTTGCCTGTAATTCAGTATTGCATGTACTATTCTTGTGCTACTTTGTAAATGGCTGTCTGTTTGTTTTCATTCTTTTACTTTTAAAATTAAAAAAATAATAAAAATATCCTTGGGAAGATGTTAGCAATGAGAGGAAAACCCTGTGGCCTAAGTAGACTTCTTAATTCTTAGAAGTTAAATGTTTCAGGGAGGGGCTGGAGAACAGTGAAACATGTTCTCTGCAACATTCCCAAAGTTGGCATAAAAATAAGTTAGTTCTCAGATTTGAATTACCATGACACCAATAAAACTTCAAGCTTCGGGGCTGAATTTAAGCTTGTAAAGGATCCCACCAAGGCTCAGTGATACCCCATGAAGTATGTTGATGTGAGTAATATCTGTAAAAATAAGATATTTCTCCAGTATTAGTGAAGATCTTTATCTCTCCTTTTACTCCAGGTTGTCCCCTTCCCATTTCTTTTCATGTTAGGCAGTGGTGAGAAAACTACAGACATTTCAGGGACTGAGCAAGTCGCAAAGCAGAAACAGGTAGTTTGCTTTGTCAGCTGAGGCAGCTCAGTCATTTCCATGACAAAGTGGTTGCTAGCTACCCTAGGATAGGCATGCTTCCTGGGTTTCCCTGACACCCACTACACCACTTCACCTAGCAACATGGCACACAGGTACAGGATCTGAAATTAGACTCCTCCCCAGCAGTATCTGTGACCCTGGTGTGGAATGAAATGTGTCCTTGTGAAAGTCTTCTGCTGAAGCCCCATTCTCCAATGTGACTGGATTGTAGACAGGGTCTCTAAGAGGTGTCTCAATCTGTTTTCTGTGACCATAAAAATACACCTGAAGCTGGATACTTTATTGCAAAGCAGTTTATTTAGCTCACAGTTCTGGAGAATCAAGGGCATGGCATCAGCATCTGCTTGGTTCTGGTGAGGGCCTCTGGTTACATCACAGCATGGTGGACAGCATCATAGTAGGACTGCATGTGAGAGAAAATCACATGCAAGCTAGGAAGCTAAGGGCTTCAGAATTAAGGCTCTTTCATAACAATTCATTCTCAGAAAAACTACCTGGGCTCTCAAAAATTATCCTGACACATTTGGAGGACAATGCACCCCAAATATTTAATTGCCTTGCACCAGCCCCACCTCTTATGGGTTCCAGCACTTCCTAACACCACATCATTGGAGACCCAGCTTCTAGCACATTAGCACATGACCTTTTCAAACCACATCTGAGCCATAGCAGAGGTCTTTGAGGTTAAGTAAGATCAAAACGGAAGAAACTTAACCCAATAGAAGTAGGATCCTTAAAGAAAAAGAGGCACAAGGATGTGTGCATGCACATAGAGAAAGGTCCTGTAAGGACACACACATGCAAGCATGGAGGGAGGTCTCAGGAGAAGACACATCTGCCAAGACACCAATCTTGGGCTGACAGCTCCAGCACAGCAAGAAAATAAATTTTTACTTTTTAAGCCACCAAGACCACTGTACTTCATTAAGACATTCTGAAAAGACTTAATCTAACACCTTAAACATGAACATAATGGAGGAAGAACAAGGTCAGACAGATCTAAAGCCAAAAGGTCAAAGGGATAAAATTATAAGCAGAATGTTCACTTATGAATCCTTGTCCAAACAGAATTGTTCTTCTGTGAAAAACTTCAAAACATGAAATGTTTACAACACAAAGGACACCTGTCTTTCTATGAAAATCACACAAAATAAAATCAATCAGAATTCCTGTGTTTAAAGAGGTCAAACAATAAGTTCTACAAACACCCGAGTGGGTGGCGTCTCCTACAAGCCAACACATGAGCTGGCTCTGTCTGTTACCATGGTATCTCATGCTGATGGAAAACGGCAGGCAAAATGCAACTGGCACAGTGAAATGGGCTGGAGAATCCAGGGTTCCAGTGACAGAACTGTTCTTCATGTGAACCGTAGTCAATGAATACAGTGTCCGCAGTAACAGCTACCTACCTCATTGCCCAATGGAACAGGGCAGCCACACAGTATGCAGTCTGAAGAACGGAGAGAAAGAAAAGCACAAAAGTAGCAAGTCTTGAACTCAGTTCATGAGCACATTTATGCTATTATTCAACATTTTGTAATATTTGTAGTATACAACGTGTTGATTGGAAATTTTGACCTTTCATTTTCTTTTTCTTTTTTTAATTTTAAAAGTAAAAGAATGAAAACATTAACAAACAGACACAAAGCAGTACAAGAACAGTACAATCAAAACTGAATTACAGACAAGGTGACAGGGAATTAACAATGGTTGTTGTATTACATATTGATAACTTCAAAGTGTATGCTCATGACCTTTCATTTTCATAATGATTTATAATACTTGTTTTGTTTTCTCCATGAGTAATCACAAATCTCCTTAACTTTGTATTTTCTATTTAGTATTCTTTTTTCTGAACATCTCTTTTGCCTTGAAATTTAATAAGTTTCCCTGCAGCTGAGGCTACACAATGGCAGAACCAGGTAAGAGCCCAGAGCCGATGGCTTTTGCTTATTTTAGGTAACCAGATATCATCAGTGTCATGGCACACAGAACAACTACAGGTCAACAAAAACATTAGATTTTTATTTGAGAAAGTGACTGATAAAAGCCAAATTTTGGATACAAAGGGTTTTTTAAGGAAAATTAAGTAGTTCTTCACCTATATTTGCCCTCTTAATCTATGAATTTGCTCATCTATGAACTTGCTTAATCTACAAACTATGGCAAAAAATCTAAGTCTAATGTAAAAAGTCTCTATCAATGGATATAAAATAAAATTTTAAAGTGATAAGGCAATATTATTGGCAGAATTTTTTCTTTCTCAGTAACATTTAAAATAGTCATATTTGTGTTCAAGGCCCTAACATCAATCTAGCACCACCACCAAGAAAGAAAGAAAGAAAGAAAGAAAGAAAGAAAGAAAGAAAGAAAGAAAGAAAAAGTATCTATATCCTAAGTTTGGTAAAATACACTACTATATAAATTGATTTTGATCTAAATCCTGGAAGTAGTAAGTTCACATTTCCAGTATCCCAATTAGGAATCTTCACTGCAGGAACAATTCCTCAGTATCTGAGACACTTTTCATGAGCCTAAAATACAGAGCCTTCAGCTACTGCACTGTGGCTCAGAATCAGAGTTTGTTAATCAGCACAAATGATGAGAGAAATGATTTCTTGTTGGTGAAAGAAATGGTGCTTAAGCTAGGTAGACTGTCTAGAAATATCTTCCAGGAACCTCTACCCAGGCACGAGCAGGACCGAGTCTGGTTAGAGTCTAATGTTGGTTTCTACTGAATTGCTAGTGTTCTGTTTGTAGCTTTTCAAAGAGGCTAACCACAGTGAACTTGGACTTCCCAGAGCTTCCAGGGACTTGTTTTGTGCTGACTAGGATTCATTCTGAGACTTGCTTTGTTGTCGGTGTTTAATAATGATGCTGTAAAAGACAGGAACTTGAGCCCACCATGCTCATGGGAGACCATCTATGTCCACAGAAATCACAGGACAAGGGCTGCACTGACCCATCTGCTACTTAAAGCCTTCCCAGAGTCTGAGCTCCAGTCATGATTTCCCCTCAAAAACAAAGCCGCTTTTACTAATGAGAAAGTACTGACTTAAGACCTGTAACCAAAGTCCTGAACCTTCATAATCACGGAAACATCTCTGCTTGGCACAAGTATATGAATAAAGTGATGTTGGCATAGGTTTAGCTTTTAGAAATTCATTTAATTTTGTCTCAGGTTATTAGTTTATTTGTCCTCTGAAAGTGACCCAAAACCTATCCATTTGGAGTCTCTATTACTAACAGACATATAATGGTTGCTAAGCAACATCATGCATTGTTATTTCCTCATCTAATTTAAAATTCTCAATTCACAGTAAAGGTCTTCAGAGAGAAATTATTGTTCAGGGTGCACCAAATACCATTTTTCACTGTAGCCCATTCAATTTAGAAAAGAAATTATCGCGTACTGTTTAATCAACATAAAATGATTTGTACAGAACATTTAACATCTTCTTGAAGTATAGCTGTCTTCTTTACTAATCAGATCTACTTAATTTATTTTAAACTTTCTCAAGGAGATTTCCTTTCTCTTTCAATCTCTGCCTGTTTCCCATTCCCCTAACTTCAGGCCAATTTATAGATCCTCTTTGGAATGGGAATTGGGATTCATAAGAAGGAAGATTCAGAAATACAAGACACACTCTTCTTAACCTGTAATTTAGTCATGCAAAAGAGGCCTCTAGAATGTAGTCATCATTTGAAGAGTCACTTGTCCAAAATTCCAATTCCATTAGAAAGGATATATTTAACATAGTTGTTTTCTGATATAAATGCTGCAAAATCAATTAGTTGTAATTTCTGATGATAATAATCTGGCTTTCAAGCATCTTGGGAGAACATAGTGGGGTATTCTCCTAAAGGGTATAATGGCACATTTCTTCATTCACCCCAGAATAGCTCTAGACATTAAGAATAACTTGTTGGAAGAAAGCACATTTACATAAAACAGGCAAAAGCATGAGCACTGCACGTGTTAAAACATCACAAGAATCAGGACATACTGCTTGAACTCTGGAACAATCTAGAATAAAGTTTGGGCTAATGGAAGACAAGAAATACAAAGGTGAATAAATGGGGGAAAGTATGTAGAATATTTTAAAGGAAATGTAATTTAGTTATCAGAACAATATAGAGAAAATCTGATTTTCTCAGCAGTAAAGTCTCTCCTAGGACAAGATTGATTTTTGTTGGTTTAAAACCTTATTAAGCCTCTTGGATTGTGTGTGTGTGTATGCAGGGGGGGAGGACACTGCCCAGAGGGATGTTTAAATTACAATATAATAAGGGGTCAATAAGTTACTGGAGGGGGTCGTTTATTCTTGGCTTTTGTGATTTATTTTCACTGCACAGGCTGTGCTTTTTTAGGAGCTAAAGGGTAGGAACAGCTCACACACCAGAAAAGAAATTGGGGAAAGAGTTGACGTTCAATGGCGAGGTTTCCTCAGGTGTGCTGCAGCCTTGAGGATCACAATCTCCCTCTTGAGACAGTCAAGCACACAGTTAAAGAACCAAATCCATCTGAGTGTAAATCTCAGCTGCACTTTTTAACCCCGTGACTTTGGATGGACCACATGTATCTTTCTGTGCCTCAGCAGTTCCCTTTGTAATGGGGACACAGTAACAAGCTCCAAATGTTGTGAAGATTAGCTCATACACGACAGGAGCCAGCTCCCTAGGGCATGGCCTTTGTAGTCTCTTGCTTCTGTCATCGTCTTGAAATTCTTAATCATTTTTAAACAATGTATTATTATTTTGATGTGGGCCCCAGAACTTGTATAGCAGTCTTAAAGCCATGTGGTATTTAGCACAAAGCCCAGCCCATCATCAGCACTGCTTATTGTCTTTTTTCCCTACACACACACACACACACACACACAAACACACACATGCACACACATGCACACACATTCACACGAATTTAGGAAAGCTTCCAGGCCCCAGATCTGTTGTGAAGCTGAAATTTTAAGAAAGAAGAGCGAGTGTGAATGGAGAAGCTGGCCCAGGGTGTAAGGTGCTAACTTCTCCAGGGTCCCACTGACAGGACGGATAAGCAGGAGGACTTCCCAAGAGGATCCAGCTACATCTGAGGTATTTTTCTTCCAAGTTCATATTTTAAAAATACATAGGCCAGTAAAATGGGCATGACAAAACAAAGTCTTTAAGAATCGATTTTAGCAACTAGCTGATAGCAGATGATGGGTACATCAATTATTTACATATAAACAGATAGTTTGGAAGTACAAGAGATCATCTAAAGATACTTTATCCTTCTGAATATTTTAAATATCAGAGCCACCTCTAACATCCTCAGGATAAGAGAGTAATGCAGATCTATGTGCTCTCATGTCCAAAGATAAACAAGTTATCATCAAGTCAACAAATTTTTAAATAAATTACCTGTTCTACTAGTACCTTGTTAAATACACCTTCAAATGACCCAGAAGGTCAAAGTCAAGTTTGGAAATCCTTTATTTTCTGAAAACTGCTCATATACATGTTTATAAACACTGCTGGCCTCGTATCCTAGCTCCAGCCACCTCTTGTTCTTGTAAACCAATAAACCTCAGCCACCCACAGGGTCCAAAATACATGCACACTCCAGACTGGTGCCTCCAGAGAACAACGTGCAGAAGACACCTGCACAGGCCTCGGAAGAAGATCAAGGCTATTTGAACTGAAAAATCCCAGAGCCTAAGACGCACAGAAGGACATAGAGAAAGTGAGCCTAAGTTTTTGTACCCAGACTCCTTACCTGGTAAAAAGGGCCTGGGCAGAAATGGATGAGAGCAGGCCCTCCAAACACACATTGTTCCTGAAACCTTAACTACTCATTGAGTCAACTGTTTAGATACACTTAGCCTCACCAGCACCCTATTACACAGTCACTAACTCCAAGTATGGCTTTGTGTACGGAGACATCCATATGTGCTTGAGTCAAATTTGTATCTCCAGTTGTGCAGCAGTTACTCCTTCCAGCTCCTGCCCACACCACACCCCCATTCCTTCAACCAGAAGCCTCCAATTCCACCCCCTCCAGTTACCCCCGAACATTCCAGATGAGCTATGCACTGCATTTCTGGGTGATGAGACGAGGGCACCTTCTCTTGGAGTAAATGGGTTCATTTATATTGTTGTGCTATACCTAAGGTGGAAATTTAGAAATGTTGCTACTATTAATATAAAGGTCAAAACAAGAAAGAGAAATATCCTAGCCAATGGAGCCTCTGAGTGTTCTAAATCTACCCACCATCAAGACCAGTACTTAAATGTCTAGGGACCTTTTAGAAAATCCTTTATCTCGTGTTGCCACTTGTATCTGACAAATATTGATGTGAGTTATGTTTTGAATAAACAATGAAAACAGTGCCTTAGATGGGGCTTGACTCATAGACCACTATTTAACATGTTAGAGAGTTGATAGGATGCTTGGTTTTCAGTTCTAAGATTGGCAGTACCTTTGTATTGGATGTGGGTGTCTCAGCCAAGGCCCTCAGCTACTCTCCCTACACTGTAAAGAATCATAGGATTCTGGAGTAGGAAAAATCTTCTGTGATAATCCACTTTAATGCTCCAGTTTCACACTTGAGAAAACAGACACTTGAGGCTATAACATAACACACCAGTGTCACACAGGTCAAGGAAGAAAGCTCTCAAGTTTCCTCTACAAACGGCTTGCATGTGTTCACCTCAGGGGCCCTTCTAGGTCTACAAATCCCAGCTTTTTAAAATCTCACTCCTGGATTCTTCCTATTGGAGGAAAAAAAGTGGTGTTATTTTAAAAATATTTTCTGTTAACTAGGAAATCAACAGGATAACAGCAAGAAAAAAAGTGAGAGATGACTAAGGAAGGAGCCCAGAGAGTTGCGTTCCGCACGTGGGTCCAGGCGTCCCATAGTGTGCCTGCCCAGGAGTTGCCTGCTGACCTCAGCAATTTGGCTGTTTGCACTTGAGCAGGGCCGGCAATAATGAAAGTCCATGAGTGGCTAACAAGAAAGCAACAGAAGTGTTGTGCTGGAAGAAATCCTAGCACTCTTTAACTGATAATTTAAAAAATTAAATTAATCACATCAGATTAAATATAGCTATATTCTCAAATATTTACTTCTATAAAATGAAAAGTTTCAAAATCCTTTGGCGTAGCTTTTAAAATATGCGGTACAATCAACTATCGTCGATTATAACCCAACTATGCAAAACATAGCAGAACTTTTTCTCTCTATCTAACTGCAACTGAGACCTTGTTTTGGGGTTTGGTTTGGTTCGGTTTGATCTGGTCTGGTCTGGTTTGGTTTGGTTTGGTATTTTGAGACAGAGATTCAATGTGTAGTTCAGGCTGCCCTTGAACTCACTATGTAGCCTAGCTGGCCTCAAACTCATGGCAATTCTCCTGCCTCAGCCTCATAAGTGCTGAGATCATAGGCATGAGCCACTATGCCCAGCTGCAACCTTGTTGATCAAAATCTCCCCATCACTACATCACCCAACTCTTCCAGCTGCTGGTACCTACTATCCTACTCTCAACTTCTAACATTCTGTCTGTAGTAAAAAGGTAGAATTTGGAAGGCAAATGTATATTTTAATTTTTAAAAGTCTGATCACACACTAAAGGACCATAAGCATGTGACAATATATGAAGACACATTCCCAAGACACTCAGACCAAAGGAAGATACAACCAGAGGCTGACATTGAACACACGGTGTCAGTTTCAATTTGTGTTCTTTGCTGAGTCCTTTCAAAAGCCAGCCTTTCAGAAGGAAACTGCTAGCAATTCACTGATGATGCTTTTCAAATATTTTAATTATTATGGCCATCATACTAATTTAATTAAGAATTGGTAATAATTTTGAGGCCATGAATGAGCTGCCCAGAATGCCAAGCACTGGGTGCAAACTGACCCTTGTTTTGTTAGCATGAATCAGAGGTAATAAAGCAAGAAATATCTGCAGTCTGGACTGTTAACCATGGATTCCCCAGATGGCCAGAGCTTGCTGGCCTTTGTCACAAACACTGTCTTTCTCCCAGCAACACTCACTGTCCTACCTTTAACCTGGTTCCAGGTGACACACTCCTACTCATGCCCCAGGGTCCGCCCTGGGGAGCCTTTCAAGACAGCATCCTCACTTCACCTCACGCTGGATCGTCACAGCCTGTTGGCTGCTGTGCAATTCCCATCCCATTGAGCGAAGGCCCTGTGGAAAGGCCTATGTCTTTCTTAGCACTTTATTATGCCCAGAACCCAGCAGAGTAGCTCGTAAGGAGGGAGATCAAGAAGCACTTGTTGCATGAATACATAGTATGGGAATGGTCTGGGTGCAAGAAAAAGGTGCATTCCACCTGGATATTTTCTAGTAAAAGACCGAACACACAAACTAGCTCATTCAAGGCTATGTATAGAGAGAAGGCTCAGCAGAATGCTTAGGATGCAGCAGGATGCTTAGGAATTAGGAGGTGACTGAGGGTGGTGAGAGATTTCCGTCCCTCCTCCTCCCTCTCCACATGCGCTCTTCCATTCTCCTGCTGCTCCCTGTGCAGCAGCTTTTCTACTGTGGCAGTGCCTCAGCTGCTTCAGGCCCGACTCCACTTGAGCTTTGGTTCTGTTACTTGACAGATGTGGATCAGGAAAATGCCCAAGTCCACCAATCATTTAAAATGCAATGCGCTCTGCTACAGAGGGTTAGGACACACCTAAGGCACTTCTTGGTGGCCACCCATAAAGGAGGAATGCTCCATGCCTGCTAGCAGGCCTCTGCTTTGGGTCTATAAGTGACAGACCCCAGTATTCAGTTCCTCTATTATCTCAGCTTTGAAAAACCCTTCGAAGAGCTGTGGCTGGATCTGTGCCTCTGTCCCACATTCTCTCTGACCCCAGTACCCAGAGGAGAGAAGACACAGCTCCATGGCATCATTAGGGCATTGCCTGATACAGAAACAATAACTCATGGAATAAGACAAGTATTTCGGTGGTCAGTTCACCAGACTCCCTGCCAGAACATGTGTCCAGGGATTGGTACTAATGGGAGACTCAGTCTACTAGGAGTAGTCAAGCTTTCTGATTTACAGTGTTGAAAATCAGAAGCTTGAGAAAATGAAGAAATCAAAGTACTCTTACTTGTAGAAGACACAAACCTACCTACCTACCTAGAAGACCTAAAATCTCCAGACTCCTAGAGCTAAGAAACAAATTCAGCAAGATAGTAAAGTATGAAATCAATACACAAAAACCAACAGCATTCTTGGACACCAACAATGAACTCACTGAAAAAGAAATCAGGAAAAAAAACCCATTCACAATAGCTTCAAAAAATTAAATACCTAGTAATTAACCTATCCAAAGAAGTGAAAGATCTCTACAATGGAAGTTATAACACTCTGGAAAAAGAGATTGAAGAGGACATCAGAAAATGAGAAGACATCCCCTGCATCTGAATAGGCAGGACCAATATCGTCAAAATGGCCATATTGCCAATAACATATAGACTTAATGCAGTCTCAATCAAAACACCAACAGCATTCTTCACAGACCTAGAAAAATAATCTTAAATTTTATTCAGAACCAAAGGAAATCCAGAATAGCAAAAGTAATTTTGGGCAACAAGAGCAAAGCAGGAGGCATCCAAATCCTGGATTGCAAGTTTTATTGCAAAGCTATAGTGATAAAAACAGAATGATACCAGCACAAAAATAGACAGACATGCTGATCAGAGAAGGAGAACAGAGGATGTGTAAAAAACTCGAACTATCTGATCTTCAACAAAGGGAAAAGAATATATGATGGAGAAGAGATCACCTCTTTAACAATGGTGCTGGGAAAACTGGCTGTAAACATGCAGAAGAATAAATCTAGACTCATACCCATTACCCTGTACTAAAACCAAACCAAATGGATCAAAGACCTGGATATAAAAACAGAAACACTGAGTCCCCTGGAAGATAAAATAGGCAAAACTCTCGAAGGCATAGGCATAAGCGAAGACTTTCTGAACAAACCCCAATTACGCATAAAATAACATTAAGAATCAACAAATAGGATTATTATCAAACTAAAAGCTTCACAGCAAACAATCAATAGAGTGAAGAAGCAATCTAAAGAATGGGAAAATACCTAGAATATATCTTTAAAATTCAAAAAAATTAGACCCCCCCACCACCAAAAAATAAAAGATCAAATTTCAAAAGGGGCAACTGAAATGACCGACACTTCTCAGAAATGGCTGATGGGTACATAAAGAAAGTGTTTGGTATCTTCAGCCATTAGAGATACACAAATCAAAGCAACACTCACTGCAGAAAAGATGACTATCATTAAAAAGTTTAAAAGAAAAACAAAAAAAAACACTAGCATCATTGTAGAGAAAAGGAGACCTACATTGTTGGTTGGAATGTAAACTAGTGTAACCACTATACAGGTCAGTACGAAAGCTTCTCAGGAAACTGAAAACAGAGACTCAGTTTGACTCAGCTATACCTCTTCTGGGTAGCTCCCTAAAATAGGTAAGAACATCATATTACACTGACACATGCACACATAACACAACTCATAATAGCCACATCTTGGAAGCAACCTATTTGCCCACAACAGATGAATGGATAAAGAAAATATATGTGGTATATATACATAATGGAGTACCAGTCTACGATAGAGAACCATAAACTTGAGTGATCTGCAGGAACATGGCTGGGCCTTGAGACCATTCTAGTAAATGAAATAAATCAGACACACAAGGTCAAATATTGCATGGTTTCTCTAATGTGAGAAACCCAAAGTATAAGTAAATTAAAGAGCAAAATAAAAGCTAGATGAAAGTTCTGTTTTGATTTGTGTTTCTCTAATGGCTGAAGATACCAGACAGGGAGGTAGACTTTGTAGACGTACAAAGGGATCCAAGATGCAGGGTCCTGAGGAAGGAGAGGGGAAGAGGAAGTAAAGAGAATCAAGAGGCAATATGTGTCTGTAGCAGCTCCTCGTGATGAAGGTATTTATTATAATCACAAAAATACTGATTATAAATCAGAGCACAGTGGGAGAAGCTTGGGACCACCTCTCAGCTACCCTCTGTAAATAGCCACCATGGAAAAGTAACACTGAACATGGAAAGATCAGGCATCTTATTTCTTGTATTTTGAGGCTGCAGTGTCTGATCAGTTCCCAGTCTTTAAGGCAGCCACTACAGACAGCTACAGAGATGGCCAGGCCACAACTGCCTGGAGATTCTGCCTATCAGGTTCCAGAGACCATTGTCCAGTGAAAGCCTTGGTGTCATTCACTTATAAGAAACAGAATCTAATTGGACACTGATCAACCAATGGAGTTGTCTCACCTTGGCCTGGTCAGAGACTTCCAGAGGCAAAAAATAGTCACTGGAAGGGAAGAGTACCTGATCTAGAGAGGGCAGTTTCCAAAAGAGGAGGCATGGGCTTATTTGGTGTTCCAAAAATGTTTATCAAACATTTATTTACATATCCAAAGTGAGGTGATTCCTAGGAAAAGATTCTCTGCTAAGCTACCGACCTTGTGGGAGGCAGTCTTAAGAGATAATTAGCCTAAACAAAGGCATCAGGGTACGTTCACTAAACGGTCCGTGGTGAGGAATGTCCAGTTCACGATGCTGTCTACACCAGACCTGGGCAGATGTGCCCAGTCATCACCAACATCTCATTCGTCTCTCACCCTGCACATCTCAGCCCCTTGCATTTGGAGGCTGGACACTCACAGAACTAACTTCTGGTTGGGCAGATGAGCTGAGACGACAACTAGCCTCAGTCTTTCTTCCTCTGCTGTGGCCACCTAGAAGTCCACATGCTCCAGACCACACATTCAAAAGATGGTGGAAACTGGCGCACGAGCCTATAGTGGCAGCTACTTGAGGAGCTGAGGCAGGAAGGCCTGGTAAGCCCACAAGTCCAACACCAGCCTGCACAATTAAAATAATAATAAAGCACGGTAGAGTTCATCAAGCAGGTTCAGAGACAGCTGTTTGGGCACAGTGCCCAGCTGCCCACCCTGTTCCACAGGTAAGATGAGTGAGAATAAACTCTTGTGCTAAGCTGTTGAGATATTAGAGTTATTTCTTGCTGCAGTAAAACTCAGCCCAACCAATTAAAGCAATCAGTATTTTCAATTAAATTCCAGCTGAATCAAACTCAAATCTCAAGCCAGCAAAGAGGGCTTGCAGAAAGCCTCTGACATTTAGAGCCACCTTTCGGAATTAACAGAATTTCTGGTTCTTACAGAATTAGGAAAGAGAGAATACAGTAACATGACCTATGAGATTACTGGAACATAATTCCGAGGGAAGTGAAATGTACAAGACCACTTGAGAGACTGCCAATGCATTTGGGGCAGGAGAACCAAACCATGACTAATCAGCCCACAGTGCCAGACTGCTGTCTTGAAAACTCCTAAGAAATATCATCCTGGTCAGATCAGTGGCCCGTGCAGCCAATAACATGTCTCAGGCAGTGACACAAACTCTTGTCCCCACTTCTCTTCCTTCAACAACACGTCATTCTAAACTAATTTCCTACGGTTTGGTTTCCACTTTTTACCCACAAACAACCTTATAACTGTGATAATTAGAAGCATTAGAGCAGACATAAGTTTGTAAGAGAAATTAGGTCAGTGTGGGTATTGCCCTGGCCAATTAATTATCTTGAAATTCAAATGCCACAAGCAGAATGCAGAGCCTTCCCCTCCTCACCAAGTCTACCTCATTGTGCCCACTGTGTTGTCCATTATTACTGTCACTGTAAACCTGAGTAGACATCATCTAGGGCAGGGGAAATCCATGTTCACTCAAACACAGGACACCTTGGGGGCCAAGAATTGTCTTAGTTGGACTCCTGGCTGCTCTTGACCCTAATCAGTCACCATGAAATTCTCTGCATCCTTGGCGAGTAATAGGACCAGCACATGCTTCTCCTCCTCCCCCTGTGACTAACCCTTCCTGGTGTCCTTAAGGGGCTTTGCCTCTTTTACCTTCACATAATTATTGAATTTTTTCAAGAGCCCACTCTTACCCTGTACTTTTCCTATGGTTTGAGCACTCCTTCGATGATAACACCTATTCTCATCCGCCTATGTATACTAGAGCCCACGCCTCTCTCCTGAGCTCCCAACACACACACCTCCTGCACATCTCTTCCTAGATATCCTGTTCATGCTTCAGATCCCACACACCTGGCACCACACTCGTCACTGCCTTCCAAACTCCTTCCTCACTGGCATTTTCTACATTGTTCAGATGATGTAATGATTGAGTGGTGCCCCCCCAAAGCTATGTCCACCTGGAACCTCAGACTGTTACTTTATTTGAAATGAGAGTCTAGAAGATATAATTAAGTGATGAATCTCAAGATCGCCCTGACTCTATGGCGGGCTCTAAATCAATAGGTCTCTTGTAGAAAATGACAGAGGGAAATTCAAGACACAGAGATACACAGAGAATCTGCGAAACAGAGGCAGAGATGGAGGGTGTATCTACAGGCCAAAGACCACAGGGGTGACCAGAGCGACCAGAAGTAAGACAGGAGAGAAGCACAGAACTAATCCTGTCCCGCAGTCACCAAAAGGAGCCAATTGTGCTGACACTTTGAATTTTGGACTTCTGGGCTCCAGAGTTGAGACAATACAGTGATGCTGTGAGCTGCCCATCCATAGAAACTTGCCACTGCAGCATTAGAAAACTCGCACAGATGAAGCCTGCCACCACACAAACCCTGGCAGGCCCCTACCTCTCTCACTGGCCATTTCCAGTCTTGGGACCTTGCAGACTCTTCCTCCATTTTACCCTCCTGTTCCTGTGGGCCATATCCCCTACATCTGGCCTCCTGCCCACCCATCTTCCCCATCCTCACTGCAGCCCTCCAAATCTTGCCTGGCATTTTTTGCAGCCTCCAAAATGGTCCCTAGCCTCTCTCAGAGACACCTGGTCTTCACACAGACCCCAGAGATGCCTCTTCTCAGCACAGAGAAGACAGTCACACTCCATTACTGAGACCTTCAAGCCTGAGGTGGCGCTCACAGCTCTTCTTTGCCTGCCGCCATGCAGCCCCAGCCCCATCTCATTCCTCTGCTGTCCTCCCACCGTCCCCTGGACAACACCCTAAGACTGCTGAAGTATCTGGATTCATCCAGTGGTTCCTTATCTCCTTGCATTTCCTCAGTTTCTCCTCAGGCCAGACCGCCTAAGCTCACCCTCCACACTATATCCTTTTCTCCTCACTAGCTTCTCATTTTGCAATATTCCAGCAAGTGTCGCTTTCCCTAATAATCATCTTCCCATGGCTGGAACCAAATATATCCAAGAGTCTTGGCCAAAATACTCAATAACAAAGCAGCAGTCAGGTCATGCTGAGACTGGACATGACACAGGCAAGGTCCTGAGGACCCCCAAGCCACTCCCCAGTACCATAACAGGTTTAACCCTGTGATTGTTGGGTCCTAATGCCTGGATGGCTGGAAAAGCTAAGGGATGACACCGTCAAAGCACCAGGCCCTTCCTCCATCTTCAAAGCCAGTGTTTCTCTCAACAGGCACCACTCTGACTTCCCTTCTTCCTTGCTGTCCCACTTGTGACAACACTGTCCCCCTGTTCTTGGGATCCTCGTAACAACACTGAGCCTACACATATAACCTGGGTTAATCTCCTCATTTTCTGAGAAGCAGTTTCTGCAAGCTCAATTTCCCTTTTCCCTGGAAATGGTAATTACACTACCTAGCATAATTACAGGTTCTAGGGATTCGGGTGTGGGGATAGGAAGGGCAGTGGTTCTGCCTCCGCATGGGATATTGCCCTCCAGCGGGACAATATCAGGACATCTAAAGGGAAAAGCAGTACAAGTCAGGAAAGAGGAGCAGTCCACACTCCGACTCCAACTACCAGGAAGGACCTTAGGAACCGAGATGGACTTCCTGAACTAAAGCGGAGCACTGAGCTTAGGAGACCCAGGTTATTGGATGGGTGATCACAGCATAAAATAGGAGCCCAGGAAACAAAACAGGGATGGCGTTGGTGAGAATTGGGTATAAGCAGTAATTCAGTCTCCGGGACAAGGTAATAGTGTCCCCATGGGTAGGATCTGAGCCACACTTCCAGCAAGACTGAGGGGATGTGTCAGTGTCAGTGATTGTAACCAATTCCAGGGTCATGCTCAAGATCTGGCTTGGAAGCAAGGCAGAGCACATAATACGTTAAAAGGATGCAGACTCAGTGAGCAAGGAGAGGAACCAGCACAGCAGGGGTGCAGAGGGGCGTAAACAGCTGGTAGCCTTCAGCCCCAGCTCCAGCTCTGCTGACTGAGCACACAAGATGATGGCCAAAACTGACCCAAGACTCAGAGGAGAGCTCTACAGGGTGTGTTAGGATGGACCGCAGAGAATGTGGACACGGCACATGCAGCAAGAATTTGCTTCCAGTTCCGCTCTGCAGCCAAGGATGTGAATAATCTCTGCCATCACTTTACAGAATCTGAAGCCAAATAGCCCCTTTGTCAATGCACAATCAGGTCAGATAGGCTTTGTGGCACACTGGAAATGCTAAGCCCAGCTGCATGGTGGGCTTGGAGGACAAAATCACCCCAGGGACTCCTGCATCACCGAGAAGCACAACCATAAGAACAAGTCAGTCTTTTCAACAAAATTTCCATTTGCAGAAGTCAAATAAACATAAGGCACAAAAAAGAGCCTCTCTCCTTGTTCTATCCTCCCTTGTGCTTATATTCTGTTTATTTCCTCAGAGGCCTTAGGACATTGCTTTAGGATGCTGAAAGCCCAGCGGTCCTGTGTTGTAATTAGTTTTAGCCATCAGCAGAAAGCACCTTTGTCTTATTTCCCAAAAGTCAAACCCAATCGATATTCCTCACATTTCATACCTCCCCTGGTTAATCAGAAGGTCAACTGGCAAGAAGCTCTCCACCCTGAGGGTGGTGGGGACCCTAGGAGCATGAAAAGAGCAAAGCTCATGCTGCCTCTCCCCTGAGAAGTTAGCAAAGGTGACCAGAGACATGCGTCAAATAGGCCTGGCGTCTTGACTTAAGAGAGCGGGTACTAGGACCCAGATGAAACTCAAACACACACATTTCTGAGTTGGTGCCTCTGCATAGCCTGGGGCTCCACAATTAAAAATGAATATATTAATTGGATCACAGCCAGCCCTTTTAACCAAAAGTTTCCTATTTGCAATTTAATAAATTCCTGCCGCAGAAACTAGTTACTGAAAACTGGGCCACTGAGACCCCACTCAAGCCCCTTGTGCAGCCTAGCAGGGTAGGGTGTACATAGCATCCAATCCCCATCATCCAGGCTTGCATTTCAGAAAGCCTCCAGATCACATTGGTTTGCTGGGCAAGAATTACGACTGCAAAATGACTTTAATTCTGCTTAAACGGCACAACTATGACTAAATCCAAAATAGAATGCTATTTTTATACTATGGCTTACCAGGAAAAGTTGCAACCCTCAGGTAATTCCCATGAATACAAGGGTGGCCAAATGCAGGGTGATTTAGGATCGGAACAGCCACTGAGCTGCTGTGGGGAGCAGGTGAGGAAACTAGTCTTTCTGCCCTCTTTGCCCAGAGAAGGAGGAACGAATAAAGGGAACGGAGGGAGGGCATGCCTTGCTGTTCATTTCAGCAAACCAAACACAGGCCCTGGCCTCAGGTCAGTTGCCACTGGCCTCTGGTTGCTGGAGAAGACTTCAAGTTCCAGCATACAAGGAAGCCCAGAGCTCTTCCCAGACAAGTCCCAGGGCTTGGGCTGCTTGACGGAAGATGACCTCTCCCTGTGGAATCCCTACCCCATAGGGTCTCAACACCAGCATATTTGTTCCTGACCTTCACCACAGAGAGAGGCACAGAGAAGCGAGGCAGATGCACCTCCCCCCAAAAAATGTGTGCTCAGCACCCAAGATAATTTAGGCCAGATTCAGCCCCATGGGAATTTGTGCTAATACTTTTCAGGTGACCGACTGAGGTAAGGCTGATAGGACTTAATAGTGCTGATGAGTTATTACCATCTACCTTGTCGAAACATCCTCTGTCTGACTTTCAAAGCTGCGTGTGGTCTGGCCCAGGGCCTCCCCCACAAGGCAGGCTGGCTTCCGATAAGCACATGTTTTCCAGTCATCCCTTCATACATTTCCTCTCTTTCTTCTTCCTTTTTCAAGGACCCTCATTATCCACAAAATGAATCCAAGTCCTTGGTCCTCAGGCCTTAGGAACCCCAGAGTGACCTGGGTCTGCATCCAGAGGTGCAGCTTAGGGCTCCAAAGGAAGAGACTCTTCCTCCTCACTGCCCTCATGACCCACAGGAGCATACTCCAAGCACCAGAAACTGGTGTAGGGTCCTTCCTAAAGCATTTCCTCAGCTTACCCCCACCGCATTTATGGGACCATAATGGGATGTATGGTTCTGTGGTGATTGTCATAAAAGAAAAGGAAAAACAGTGATCTAAGCCCAAATCCTGTACTGTTTTTGATCTCACACTCCATCCTTTAAAACATTTGAAGGCTAAAAGCTCAACATTTGCATATTCAGATGTATGCTATATCAACTACATATTCCTTAATTATATATGTCACCATTCTATATATGATGTACCTTATCAACAGACCCAGAAATAGAAAATAGAAACGAATGGCACTGTGGTTAGCCAGGAGTGCTAATTGGATTGGCTTCGGGACCTGCCCAGGGGATCAGTGCACCATACTGGGTGTGTCCAGTGGGTCATAGAAGCTTCAGAGTCTGTGTCTGCTCCCTTACCCTCTCTTCCCGGCACTGTCCCCTCCCTCTGCCTCCTGGCTGCCGTGAACTCAGCAGCTTTGCTCCACTGCCATCTTCTGCCATGATGCTTCTGCCTTGGAGCCAGCTGACCAGAGACTGAACCCCTTAGAACATAAGCCAAATTAAACCTTTCTCCCATTAACATATGGGTATCAGCTATGTTATTTCTGTCTTTTTGAGACAATGTTTCATAATGCAGTTCAGGCTGGCCTTGAACTCACTTTGTAGCCCAGGCTGGCCTCAAAATTACAGCAATAGTCCTGCCTCAGCCTCCCAGGTTCTGGAATTACAGGTGTGCACCACCACACCAGGCTCATGTATTTTTTTAAGAGAAAAAAAACAATAGAAACAATGATACAGAATTTCAAAACAATAGGAAATTAACAATGGTTATTATATTGCATACTGTTATACTCAAAGTAGTTGCTCAGATCACAAGGTATAGGCATGCAAAACTGATCAAACAATATAAGCACAAAGCATTCCTTTCAATGAGCTAACAGAACTTAGTAGTATAGTCATCTTAGCTATCTTGTGTATATATATATTTTTTTTTCTTCCCCCATCCTGGTCATTCTTTCCTTTTGAGCAGTTCCTTTCCCTTTCACGTAACTATTGCACCTTTTGGGTCTTATTTACTCTATCCCTTTCTTACATTAGGGAGACAATATGAAGTTTACACATGCAAGTCTGATTTATTTCATGTGAATATGATCTCTAGTTGCATCCATTTACCTATAAACCCCTCAAGTCTAGAGTATCAGGTATTCTGTCCCATAAGGATAAAGCTGACTGATACAGATTACATGGAAATGTATGTAGAATGGAAATGTTGATATTTGTTGGGTCCAAGAAACCCTGGGCATGCAAAACCTATCCCTTTGGAGATGACCCCAACCCTCACTACTCTCATCTCTCTGAATTCCTCCAATTCTTCACCATCCCAAACACCAGGAATCAGAAGATTGCATCCACAATCCCTCTAAATCTTCCAAGGAAACTGACTCACATACACCAATAGAATACTAGATGACAAATGTTCATACACAGACATGAGCATGATTCTATGGCAATACAAAGAGGTAGTGTTTCCTCTTCCTGCAAGGCAAGAAAGACTTTATCCAGACAGCGATGCGAGACTGGATCCTGAAGCTGGTGGGTGTATATGCCAGGCTGCAAAGAGGAGGGAGGGCCCTGTAAACAAAGAGGCTGACAGGACCTGACTCTTCTTGTGCTCACAGTCTTATGAGCACTTATGTAAAGTACTCTGAACTACTGCTTCCAGAATCTGCCTCTGTGCATCTGGGAAGAGAGGGCCCAGTGTTTGGAAAAAACTCCCATCTTCTCCTTTGCCATACCCACAAGGAAAGGGCTCAAGAGGGCAAGGGACTGCTCTTTGGGAGACACAGCCTCTTTACCTTCTATTCCCACCTGAACATGGGCTGGTGACAGATTCCAACTGCAGCAGCCTGACTAGAATCAGACTGATTGCCATTGTGGAGAAAGGCAGGAGCATTTCTGAGAAAGTAGAGCTGAAAACGAGGGAGAATCCAGGGCATGGTAACAGCATTTGAGTCCTACAGCCTGGGACACCTTTTCCATTGTGGAAACAGAAGTCTCCTTGATTTTGTATAGGCCAATGGAAGGGGCGTTTCCTATTACCTGCAAGTGTATGGTTCCGGTGATAAATCATCCAGCTCATTGACACAGTGGGAGATGATTGGAGGCTCCAATCTCCTCTAAATTGTTACTATCTTTAATTGTTTGATCAGTCTTACATCCTTATGTCTAGTGGACTGAGCAACTTCATTGAAGATCACAATATGTAATGTAGCAACCACTGTAAATTTCTATCATTTTGTATTCAGGTCCTGTATCATTTTTGTTGTTTTTGTGTTGTTTTTATTTTGTCTTCATTGTTGTTCTGTCAGATTTTTAATTTTAAAAATAAAATATATATATCTAAAAAATATTTTTAAAACATTAGAACAGTTATGGTTCTAATATATGCATGCCTTTGTGTCTGGAAACTGGTTTAAGAAAATGTGTCTGGTTGCCAAGTTGACAAGGGGTGGAATATTATGGTTGATACATTGTGTCAACTTGGGGAGTCTAGAGGTTTGGCTGAGTGATTCAGCAGGAAGCCAGGGTGCTTACTTTGTACACATCCTGAGCCTGTGGAAGAGGAGGGCGTGGACATTGTGTGAGAGCTACACACCCCCTGGGTGGAGGGTAGGCTGTTACAATGTAAAGGAAGGAAAGAGGCTGCTTGCAGGCATTCCTCCCTTTTGCTGGTTCCATTTGCTGTGCTCTCCTGCCCTGAACAGTTTGCCCTCTGCCATGTGCCATTCTACCTCAGAATCAGCCAAGTATGGACTGAAACGTCCACAAACTGCAAGCTAAATAAACTTTCCTTCCTTCATTTTGGGTGTTGGGTATTTTGTCTCAGCAACAAGAGAAAAGTAACCAAGACAAGCAGTATACTGTTACAACAGAAAATGTTACTTTTCCAAAAAAAAAAAAAACTTCGCACATTGACTTAGCTACCTTTCTTTCATTACTGAGACAAAAAATTCCAAAGTTAAAGGGGGAAAGGTTTATTTACAATGATTTGCAGAGGTTTCAGTCCGTAATTGGCTGCTCCAAAGCAGGATGACATGGCAGAGGGGCAACGCAGAAGAGAGCCAGTTCACTGCAAACAGAAGACAGCAAAAGCAAGCAAGCAAGGGAGAAGACAACTTCTTTCTGTCCCTTATATTGCATTCAGATACCATCCAGTGGTCTAATTAGTAATACCCATCCTTAATCCTATCACCCTTCATCCTAGAATTGTACCATGAATCAATCACCATGAAACTCTAAAATAAGCCACCTCTGAAAAAGCCTGACCCGTGACTGCATAGGGCTTTGTAGGCACAAACCGTAACATTTCACCCCTGACCTCCAAAAGACTCATGCAAAACACATTTAGTCTGTCTCTAACTGTTGCCAAAGTCCTAACAGTTTTAGCATTGCTGAATAATCCAAGTCCAAAGTCTCCTCTGAGATTTTAAGACAAACTCTTTGCTGTGAGCCCCTGTACAAATGAAAAGTGAAACACTTTCAACATTTAATGGTACAAGATAAATATTACCATTCCAAAAGTTACAAATAAGGGGATACAAAGAGATGGAAACAAGTCCAAAATCTAGCAAAGCAAACATTAATTCCTGTAGTTCTGTGTCCATCATCTGAAACAATGTGTGACAAGTTGGGAGTTCCAAATGGCTTGGGTTGTTCTGCCCCTATGACACTTCCTGTAGTTGTGGCTCCCATGGCCTTTCTCTTGGTGTGGCTCTGCTTCCTCCATGTACTTTTTCTCAGACAATCCACTATTCCTGGCTTCTCCAAACTTCTTGGGGCTCCAGTGCACCTTCAGATTTGTACTCACAGCTTCACACACTGCCATCTCAGGGGCATACTGCCTGGCCTCCCAGTCCTTTTTCTCAAATCTGGGTGGAAGCCTTCCTGACCCCACAGTTCTTGCATTCTGCATGCACCTAAAACCAGCACCATGTGGATGATGTCAAGGTACGCTGTCAGCTGGAGCAGTAGTTTGGCTTCCCACCTTGACTCCTTCTGGCTATAGGGGTCAGGTGCCTGGATTGCTGAGGACCCTAAACCCATTTCTGAGGAACAAATTCTCTACACCACCACCATTCTGGAACATGATATTCTAGGGCTCTCTTCTCAAAGTAAAGTCTCTCAGCTTTGCAACTCTGAGGCTACAAATGTTGAAGTCCTGCTGGTTCTTGTGTTGTCCTCCAGCCATCTTTTCTGCTGTCTTCTTCTGAAATACTTGGCTTTTCCTTGCTAGTCTTTTCAGTGACTGACTCTGTTCCACCTTTGCAGGCCACAGCTTTACCAGAGCTTCATTTCTGGCTAATCTCACAATATTTTGACTCATTCAGCTGGGCTTTTTGCTCTTTATTCTCAATATAAATCTGACTAAAAGCCCACTGCCTCGTTGTTAGACTGCCTTGGGGTTTCCAAAGACTCTACAGCCATATGGTCAGATACAGCCACATCAAAGACCCCACTCCTGGGGTCTTAGTTACTTTCTCATTGCTAAGACAAAATACCCAGTGCCCAAAGTTAAATGAGGAAAGATTTATTTAACTCACAGGTTTTTGACATTTCGGGCCATAATCATTTGGCTCCAAATTATTTCAGGCCATAATCATTTGACTCCAAGGGAGGGTGGCTTCACAGACAGACAACGCAGAACAGAACCAGTTCAGGGCAAACAGAAGACAACTTAAGCAAGCAAGGGACAACTAAAGCAATCAATGTACTAAATGCTACCCTGCGGAACTGAAATAGTTAATACACAGCTTAAACATGTCCATATCTAAGAAATCTAATTCAGACAAGACTCTTTCTATCCCTTATGTATTCAGGCTACAAGGATTAGGGTGGTGGCAAACCAGTCAATGGACTGATTTAGTAATCACCTACCCTTAATCCTAGCCCCCTTTACCCTAGAATTGCACCATGAATCAATCACACACTCTCAATTCAGCAACTTCTGGAAAAACCCCGCCTATAACTGCATAGTGCAGCATCTAGACACAAGCCATAACACACATGATTATCAAATACCCTACATGATCATATTAAAACAAAGTCACTTAAACTTTTAAAAGAGTAAATATGAGACATGAAGTGTCCAACAAAACCCAAATGTAAAGTCAATATTCAGAGGCCATTATACTTAAGGTAAGGTCAGTTAAACACGCATCCATTCAACAGTAAGTCAACTGACAAGAACTATGTTCTTTGTATCAAGCTCCATACCAGGTCCTGGATCCATAGACCATTTGTGACCAGATGTCCTCTGACCTACTATGAGACAAGGCTTGATAACCAGAGAAAAGTGAACTTTACCAAACCCTTCCAGGCACTTTGTGGGAAGGGATTCAATTCTCTCTGCAAGATTATTCTTTGAGTCTTCTAAGTTTTAACTTGCCTCCCAACTTGAACTCTGATGACTGTCAAATGTTTTTATCTTTATTTTACAAATTTTATGCAACTGAGCGAAATGATAAATCAAAAGATTAAATAGTAACCACTGAGCTTGTCTAGGGCACACACATTAGAGTAGGATTCTTCAGTTGCAGTTGACAGAAACTCAGTTGGAATGGGTTGGGCTACACAGCAAGGAAGTCTGTGGACTCAAGCTAAGTACATTGTCCTTCTTGAAGGTGAAGAGAAGAAGGCTTGGGGACACAAATGGCTTGGGGACTCTGTTCTTCTGCTTTGCAGGTGGACGTTATTACCTCCAACCAGCTAAGTGTGTGAAACGGCAGGAGATCTCACAAATGACATAAAAGGAACATTTGATGAAATAATAGCAGAAAATTTCACAAACAAGCTAAAAGATACTAAAGTTCAGTTAAGTGAAGCATATAGAACACCAATGATCCATAACCCAAAGAAAAACACGCACAGGCATATAATAATCAAGATTCCAGATATCCAGCAAAAAAACACAATATTAAAAGCTGCCAGAGAAATGAAACAGATCACCTATAAAGGAAAGCCCTTAAGAATCACAGCAGATTTCTCAACGGAAACCATGAAAGCAAGAAGAGCTTGGAGCGAGATACTACAGATTCTAAGACAAAACAACTTCCAACCCAGACTGATGTACCCTGCAAAATTATCCCTCAAATTTAAAGGAGAAATAAAATATTTCCACGACAAAGAACAACTGAAGAACTTCATGAGTGCCAAACCAGCATTGGAAAAAGCACTAAAAGATATTCTAGACAGAGAAAAAAGAGACCACAATCCCAAGAACAGCTACAGAAATAACTCCCTAAATAATTAAACAGTCAGCAAAAGAAAGAAAACTTCAAATAAATAACATGACTAGAATAAGCCAACATATAACCATGATAACCATTAATGTAAATGGCCTCAACTCAAAAGTCAAAAGGAAAAGATTGGAAAACTGGATTAAGGAACACAATCCAACGATATGCTGTATACAGGAAACACATTTTACTCAAAAAGAAATCCATAGGTTGAAAGTTAAAGGTTGGAA
>PVLD010021884.1:0-30473 GCA_004027595.1 Dinomys branickii
TTACTTAGGGGGAAAAAATGGCTCCTTTGGTGGACCTTTCATATTCATACTGGTTCCTGTGTGTGAATTTAAAATTTGAAAGACAGACAATACATTTTTTTCCGCCAACATGTCTCAACTTGATCTTTTTAATACTTTTATTGTAAAACTTAAAATGACAGAACAACAGAAACTATGACTGTGATGGCTTCCATTCTAATCTTAAAAACAGAAATACTAACACAAACTATTGAAAAATTGAAGTACTAGCACCTCAAATGGTACAAAATATAAAACTTTAAAACAGTGACACAAAGAAATGAGTGGAAAACTTTATCTTGGACAACATACAACAAGTTGCAGTCAAACTATCAGTGCACTACAGATATTATATAAAACCAAATTCTGGAGGTATGCATATGTGAATGCATGTGTGAAACAAATGACTCGTGTTTAGACTTCGGTTTCATCCCCAAAATCTCTCTCTCTCTCTCTCACTCTCTCTCTCTCTCCATTTTCTATTATACAAAAATCTGAATTTGAAAACATCTAGTCTCAAGCATTTCTGATGGGAAATACTCAAACTATATAAATATATAAATATGGCAATGTTTTATTCTCCTTAAAAGTGCAGAGTTCCAGAAAGTGAGATTACCTACCTTTATATTTAAGTCAGTGACATGGAAATTATACGCAGTCTAGAAATATGAAGAGAAAATAGCAGAATCAGGGTACAGGATAGTTGTTAAGCTGGAGACTCAGAAAGCCAATAATAAAATTGTTGTCTAAATAAGCAGGTTTGAGAACCAGAAGTGATGTTACAGCTTCTCTTTGAAGGTTGGAAGATGAGACCAAGGAGGATCTAATATTTCAGTTTGAGTTCAAAGGCAAGAAAAATACAGTGCCCTGTTTCAAAGACAGTCATTCAGGAGGAATTCCTTCTCACTCTAGAGATGGTTAGCTTTTTATTCTATGCACACTTCAATTTATTAGATAAAGGAGAGTGATCTGCTTTACTCAGTTTACCAATACAAAGTCAGTGTCATTGGAAATAACCAGAATAATGCTCGATTAAACATCTGGGTACTTCATTGCCCAGGTCAATTAAATTAACATGAAAAATTAACCCATAAAAATTATATACCATTTGCAAATTATATGTACATATATATGCAAGCGTATGTTAGTTTTCCTTCACTATGAAAAATACCTGGGAAAGTCAAGTTAAAGGAAGAAAGATTTGCCTTGGCTCATGGTTTCAGAGGTGGTAGTCTATGGTAAGCCAGCTCTATCGTTCAGACCTGTGGCAGGTCAGAAGGTCAAGGAAGAAGTGTGTGGCACAGCACTACTCCTTGCCTCCTGGCGGCCCAGGAAGTAGAGACAAGGAAAAGAATCAGAGAAGAGATAGAACCTTTGAAGGAACCCACCAGTAATCTACTTTCTGCAACTAGACCCCTCCTCCTGTTATCTCTAGTTGGAGCTCCTCAGTGTGCTAATGCATTAATGAGATTCGTTCCTAAGAATAATAATCCAATTACCTCTTTAGGTCCCACCTGCGGACATCGCTGTACTGGGGCTCAGACCTCAACACATGACTTTTGGGTCACCATTTAAACCATAGCAGCATGTGTGACTATACCCATAGTTCAAGTTATGTAAATCTTTGTTTCCAGTCTGTTTCTCTCATCTTATTCTCTTTGAAGTCTGATATATGCTTGTCCAAGTTTCCTAATTCACTCTTCCCTATGCTACTGACTTTATCCCCTTTGATCCTAACATGATTCTTGGTCATGCAGATGAGCACCATCTCTCAGATCCCTTTTACTCACCACTGCTGACCAACTAGGATATCGTGTAGGTGGTGTTCCTATAAAGGTCCTCCACAAAGAGTTGTAGCTGAATGGTTAAAAAGGGATAAACAGGTATATCTGGATATTTTCATAATTTTGAGGCCTTGCTTTGAGCAGCTTCATTTGTTTGGCTTCATAGTACAGAGGTAAGGGCAATAGAGGAGTCCGAATTATTGTATATGTCTCCTTTACTGACCCCAGAAGAAAGCTTGGATATCATATCTAACATAAAGTTTTCTGGTTAACAACATCTCTGTAATGGTTGATACAATGTGTCAACTTGAGAAGTTTAGAAGTTTAACTAAGTGACTTTGCAGGGAGCCAGAGTCCTTACTTTGTAAACATCCTCATCCTGTGCAAGAGGAAGGTACAGAGATGGTGTGATGCTGAGAAGCAGCAAAATAAGAGAGGAAAAGAGGCTTGTTCTCCCTCTTTGCTCTTACTACTTTTGCTGTCTTTTGCCACCATGAATTATTGCCCCTCACCATGCCACCCTGCCTTGGAACCAGCTGATTAAGGACTGAAAGCTCTGTAAACTGTGAGCTAAAAAAATCTTTCCTTCCTTAACTTTAGGTGTTGGGTATTTTGTCTCAGCAAGGAAAGAAAAATAACCAAGAAAATCTCTTTCACAGTGTTGTCACAAGTTGCTAGAATTAGGTGCATCCAGGTGTCACTTCACTGGAAGAAGTCACTTAGAAATTTGTATCTGGTTACTCATAGACTTCAGTAAGGTACGTATTCCTTTTGATGATTTAATATGTCATGTCACTGTAATAAATCATAACAATAAATATAACACCTTGTCTAAGTTTTGTGTATCCTTCTGGGAAACTATAAAACCTGCTGATTTGGCGTATCCTAATGTAGAGGACAATCAAAATTTGAAGTCATTTCACCAAAGAAACTGAGGAAAACAGAGTAGAAATGAGAGGAGAAACAAAAAAATGTGAGTTTAAGAAAACCAGTATGAAGAGTTCAATGTCTGACATATAAAGACTAAATTATTAAAGTAGAATAAGGAGAACTATAAAACAAAATGAAAATAGTACGTATTAAATTTCTGATAATATACAAGTGAAATATAACATGGACGCTCATTTCAAATAAAGATCTAGAATATTCCCTGCAATTTGTGAACTTATACAAGCCCCTTTCTAGTTACATTTACTATCAAAGCTATCATTAGTGTGACTTCAATCACACCGTGTCTATTTGGCCTTCAAATAAATAGAATCAACAACTGAACTCCTTCCTATGGTCACCTCCTTTTGATCAGGTTGTTTATGAGAATCACTCATCTGTTTAGATATATATGAGTATTTTGTTCTGTTTTATTACTGACCACCATTCCTTGTAAGAATAAGTTGGCAAACTGAAGCTTCCCAGTGATGTCTGTGAGCCGATACCTGGAACTGGTCAATGTCACCCTATATGCAAAAGGGACTTTGCATATGTGATGTACTTAAGGGTCTAGAGATGGAAGGACATTATTCTGGGTTGTCCTAATGAGTCCAGTGTAATAACAATGATCTTTATAAGAAAGAAGAAGGAGGTGCAAAGAAAGCAGAAGAAATGTAAGCAGGTTAGCAAATATTGAAGAGATAGTTAAGAACCAAAGACTGGAGTATTCACCAGAAGCTAGAAAAGGTACAGGTCCTGCTCTGGCATCTCCAGATGGAACCAGCCATTGCAACAACTTAATTTTAGGGTCATGAGACTTATTTCAGGTTGGCAATCTCTAGAATTATAGGAGAATAAGATCATGCTGTTTTCAATCATTAAGCTTATGAAAACGTGTTACAGCACCAATATAACAGTAACGCATACTGTTTACCCATTCTGCTGACGTACTTTAAGCTGTTTCCAGTTTAGGAAAATTACATATGACATTGCTAGGAACATTTTTGTCCCATGCTTTTGTGCAGAAAGTTTGCTTATTTTGCAAAGAACAAGAGTGAAACTTCTAGGTCATAAAATAATTGTTTCTATTTTTAGAGAAACTATTTTACAAAGTCATTGTGACTTTTATGCTCTCACTAGTTTCTCCACATATCCACAAGTGTTATGGCTTGGGCCTAGATGCCCCTCAAAGCCTCATGCAGTCATAGGTGGGGCTTTTCTCAGAAGTGGCTGTACCCAGTGTGTAACACTGGAATTAAGGACGCGTGGTTGCTAAATCAGTCCACTGATTGGTTTGGCACCCACCCTAAGCCTAGTAGCCTACATAGAATATAAACGGGGCAGAAAGAAACTGTGGTTATCACCTGGACTTGCTGCTTGTGACTTCTGCCTTCTGCTTGCCAAGAACTGGTTCTTCTCTATGATGCCCCTCTACCATACCACCCCACCTTGGAGCCAGTCAAGTATGAACTGAAACCTCTATAAACTGTGAGCTGAATAAACCTTTCCTCCCTTAACTTTAGGTGTCTGATATTTTTTCTCAACAGTGAGAAAAGTAACTAAGACAAGTTTTTTGTTCTTTTGTTTTTTTTCTGTCAATATTTCTTTAATTTATTTTAAAAATAAAAGAAGGAAAACATATTGACAGACAGACATCCATTTACAAAATAGCGTAAAGACAATACAGAGTTACAGACAAAGTAGTAGGAAATTATCAGTGGTTGTTGTATTAGATATTGATGTCTTCAAAGTGGTTTCTCAGGAGAACAAATAGTGACATGCAAGATTGATCAAATAATTAGTCATTAACTGTTCTTTTCAGTAAAGCAACACAAGTCAGCAGTTCAACTCTATTAGCTATCCTGTATATGCATGCATACATAATTTCCCTTTATACATACGTAATTCCCCTTTCTTTACTTTTTCTTTTCAGTCACCTCAGTTATCTTTTGTGCATGTTTCTTTCAGTTCACAATATCAGTGAACTCTTTCAGGTACTTACACTAGTGAGATAACGTGTTGCTTTCACATGGAGGTCTTGTTTGTTTCACTTATGAGTATGGTCTCTAGTTGTGATCATTTATCTGTAAAAGCCTGCAGTTTATCATTTTTATAGCTGAGTAATATTCCATTATATAGAAGTACCACAATTTTTTTATCCAATCCTCAGTGGATGGACATTTGGGTCGCTTCCACAATTTAATAATTATAAATTACGCTGCTATAAACATGGGTGCACATATATTGCTGTGATATGGTGTTTTCAGACCTTCTGCAAAAATACCCAGAAGGGGGATAGCTGGGTTGAATGGCACCTCTAGACCTAGTTGGCTGAGGAATCTCCAAAGTGATTTCCACAGTGGTTTCACCAGTCTGTATTCCCACCAGCAGTGGAAAAGAGTTCCTATTTCTCAACAGCCTGTCCAGTATTTGTCATTGATTGATTTCTTAATGCTAGCTATTCTTACTGGGGTTAGATGAAATCTCAGTGTTGTTTTAATTTGCATTTTTCAAATGACTAATGATGTTGAACAGTTTCTCATGTATTTATTTGCCATTTGCATTTCTTTATCTGAGAAATGTGTGTTCATCTCAGATGCCCATTTTTGGATCGAGTCTTTGAATTTGGGGGTGGGCTGATGTTTTTTAATTCTTTGAATGTTCTAGATAGAAGACATTTGTCCAAGGGACAGTCAGCTAAAGTTTTTTTTCCCAATTTGTAGGTTTTGTTTTTTAATCTGATGGCAGTTTCTTTACATGTGCAGAAACTTTTCAGTAGGATGAGGTCCCAGTTGCTGATTCTTTGATGTATTTCATGGGCAGCTTGTTTTTGTTCATGAACTCTGCCTACCCTATGTCTCCAAGGTTTCTACTTTCTCTTCCAATAGATTCAGTGTTTGTTCCAATATTGAGATCTGTGGTCCATTCTGACTTGAGTTTGGTGCGTGGCGATAGGCTTGGCTCTATTTTCAGTCTTTGGCAGGTGGCAAGCCGATTTTTCCAGCACCATTTATTAAAGAGGCTATTTTTCTTCCAGTGGGCTTTTTTGGCCCCTTTGTCAAAGCTTAGGTGGCTGTGTTTGTGGTTGTGGCTGCACCTTCCAGTCGTTTCCATTGATCCTCTGGTCTGTTTTTTAGCCAGTACCATGTTGATTTTATTACAGTGGCTTTGTAGTATAATTTCAAGTCAGTGATTGTGATTCCACCTGACTTGTCTTTGTTGCCCAGGATTGCTTTTGCTATTCTGCATCTCTTCTGGTTCCACACGAATTTAAGAAATGTTTTCTCTAGATCTGTGAGATATGCCAATGGTAGTCTGATGGGAATTGCATTGAATTTGTGCCACAATTTTGGTAATATGGCCATTTTCACAGTGTTGGTTCTTCTTATCCATGAGGTAGTAATGTTTATCCATTTACTGAAATCTTCTTTGATCTCTTTTTTCAGAGTACTATAGTTTTCATTGAATAGATCTTTTACTTCTTTTGTTAGATTGATTCCTAAATATTTCAATTTCTGGGATGCAATTGAGAAAGATACGGTTTCTTTAATTTCTTTCTCAGTCTGTGTGTTGTTTGTGTATAGGAATGCTATTGATTTTGGGGTGTTGACTTTGTATCCAGCTACACTGCTGAATGTATTGATTAGTTCAAGAGTCTTCTTGTCAGGTTTCGGGAGTCTTCCATGTAAAGTATCATGTCATCTGCAAATAGTGATAATTTCACTTCTTCTATTCCTGTCCTTATTCCTTTCATTTCTCTCTCTTGTCTAGTTGTCCCAGCTAATGCTTCCAGAACTATGTTGAACGGGAGCGGTGACAGTGGACACCCTTGTCTTTTTCCTCACTTTAAAGTGAAAAGTTTCAGTTTTTGTCCATTTAATATGATGTTGGCTGTTGGTTTGTCATAGATGGCTTTGATCAGATTGAGGTAAAGACCATCTATTCCTATTTTCTGTAGGGTTTTTATCATGCATGCATGTTGGATTTTGTCGAAAGCTCTTCCTGCGTCTATTGAGATGATCATGTGTTTTTTTGTCTTTGGTTCTATTGATATGGTATATAACATTAATTGATTTGTGAATATTGAACCATCCCTGAATTCTTGAAATGAATCTGACTTGGTCATGGTGTATAATTTTCTTGATGATTAGCTGCCTTCTATTTGCTAGTATTTTATTGAGTATCTTTGTATCTGTATTCATTAGGGAGATTGGTCTGTAGTTCTCTTTCTTGGTTGCTTCTTTCTCTGGTTTTGTTATCAGTTTAATATTTGCCACCAGAAATGAGTGCAGGAGAATTGCTTCCTTTTCAATTTCATGTAAAAGTCCGCTGTGTGTCTATCAGAGCCTGGGCTTTTCTTTGTCGGTAAGTTTTTAATGATGTTTTCAATCTCATTAATTGTTTCAGGATTTCTATATCTTCTTGATTCAACTTTGGTAATTCTACATTTCTAGGAATCTGTCCATTTCCTCTGAGTTTTCGCTCCTATCAGAGTAAAGTAAGTCATGTGTTGTTATTTTTAATTCTTTTTTAATTTTGTGTATTCTGATGCATGTGAAGTTTTAATTTCTAGTTTTAATTTGCATTTCTCTGATGCCTAATGTTTTTCACTCTGCAAATTTTCTTGGGCACATTGACCATTTGTCTGTCACTTTAAGGGTTTGATGAGAATCACAGATTGCTTAAAAAAAAAGAAAAAAAGTACATGTCAAGGCAAAGACATTTTCCATATATTTTCAGCATATTCCCAGGACTCTGAAGACCTTCTATGCCCTTGGACCCATAGTAAAGGTTGGAAACTGTCTTTTGCCATTTTCTCCAGCTCTTTCCAGCCCAGGTGCTGCTTCATACTTTGCGTTCTAGAATCCTGAACACCTTGTAGCTTCCTGACCAAAATATGTTCGGCTGTATCTTATTTCCATTTCTTTGAAGTACGTGCACTCTCTCTCTCTCTCTCAGACTCCAATTTCCATTTCCTACTTAGCTCAGAATTTACTTCTCCAAAGTGTCTTCCTTAATCATGTGCATCCATTCATTACCAGGTATCTCCTAATGCTCTTTTGCTATTTCTCTTAGAAGCTAACTATACTGATGACAATGACGTATTTCTATGTGTGCCTTTTTACCTTCTGAGCACCCTGAAACCATTAACTACTTAATCATGTGCGGCAGAGTTTAAAGTTTGAGGTTGACTCTCAAGTACATCTTGAATAAAGCAATGAAAGACAAAATGTTGAGTTTTAAAAATGATCTCCTAAGGATAACGTATTGTGTGGAATGACTTCCCAGAATCCAATGACTATAGAAATTGGTAAAGCCTAAATCCAACAAGAAAAAATATTTGATGACCTGGATAGTATGGATGAAGAGCAGGGGAGACATCTTGCAAAAATTATTGATTTTTATCTTGTTTTGAGTTTGATATTAAGGATATTTTCACTCTTCTATTGAAGTCTCTTCATATTTGTATCATGAACAAAATGCCAAAGAAATATAATTTTAAGGTAAATGATTGTCTCTTTAGAATATAAACCCTTAAGTCAGTTTTCATGATTTTTTAAAGGTAATACAAAATATTTGTTCAGTAAATCCTTTTTAATAGGGATTTTTATTTTCATCTTTTGCCAATGCCAATGTCAGATCACTGGCAGGTAATGCTGGAGTAAGATCTAGTCTAACAAATACCATCATCTGACATTAATATTTGGACCAGCTCTGCTTTGTTCCCCCAAAAAGTCAATAGAGCAGCTAAAGGCACAGAATGCCAGGAACTTGCCTTTTAAAGAAGAATACGGCAGTAAGTACAGCACCAGCTGTTAAATTTGCATTTGTTCCACGGAAAGCAAAGGTTATTTCTCAATTGTGGTGAATGTCATGTTCTCTCTCACCAGGAAATAGAATGTGAATATTGTCCTAACCAAGTGAACTCAGTACTTCTTTGGAAAAAAATCATTCCAGCTGGGGTTCAAGGACAGGGCCTACATGGCGAGGGCTGACTGTCACCTACTCTACAACAAGGTACACTAATTTCATCTGTTTACCCACTGAATTTTATGTATTAATGGCTCTAAAGCAAATAATTCAGCTGAGCACAGTGAGTAAAGGAAACCAAAAGAAGCATCTATACTATACTGAGACATACCCTAATAACTAGTGGCAAGCACTTAGCCCACTGAGCTGTACCTCCAGCCCAACCCTAATAACTAGTAAACAAATAACTACTACCAATTTTTACCCCTAGTCATTTAGTCTTTGTTATTTATTGTTAATAATCTTACCTGGAAAGTTAGGGAAAGAGAAAGATTTAAAATAAGAAAGATATAAATTTATCATTTACTTTTCTTCAAATATGTCCTCATTACTTTTCTTTTCCTGCAAATGTGAGAATGTAGATGTTCTATTTTCACAAGTTTGTTCCATGAGGAATTCTCAGCCCACCTTTGGTTCTACTTCAGGGCATTGACCCTTTACCTACAGTTTGTTACTTATTTCTTTCTTTATCTTGTTCAGAAAGACTTCTTTCTCTCCTTGAATAGCTTTCTATCTTACATCTTCAGAGCCACTGAGCTAACTATATCTGGAATAAATGCTTTCAAAATACTCATTTGTTAAATCTATCCTGTCATTTCTGAATAAAAAGTGTGACTAGGTTGAAAAAAAAAACTTAAAGTAGGCCAGCCAACAATATTTTTGCCAACCTAATCTAATTTTCAAGCATTTTGGATGACAGAATTGAGTTCTTTAAAAATTAAACTTCTTAATGCCTACTGTTGGCAGTGTGTGAATGCTAAGTAGGGATATGAGACAGAATTTGTCATAAATCTCCTACTCAAAATTGTCAATGTGCTGAAGTCAATTCCTAGTATCAGTAATGATAATATTTTCTTATGCGGTATTTTACCTAAAATAATAACTAAGGCAGAATTACGTATCATAAAAATTATCACAAAATAATAAGTTTAATGATTGAACCTATCATATGTTTTTTGGTGTTACCTAATAATGGGAGGGGATGTTTCTAAATGCCTGGGAATATTTGAGTTCACATTTACAGAATAAATGTGGTACTTACTGGGTGCCTAATTTGGTGTAAGCACTTTGAAAAGTGCACATCACAGCATGCAGGAAAAAAAATCAACACAGGTTTTTAAATATATATAAACAGGAGGATTTATGCTCTATCTAAGGATTGGTATATACTTCCCTGAAGAGTATTAATAGATTTTTCTACTAAAATAACTGAAGTGACATTGAATACATACTTTGGTAAGTGTTGTGAATCTATATATTATATCTATATATTATTGCAAAATACTATGTTGATAACATGCCCTATGAATATTATAATTCTACACAAACTGTTTCAAATAATATTTTGGTCCATAATAATTATTATTAAGCACAAAAACCCATGAATAAAATTATATGGAATCAGAAAAGGTCTCTAGTGGCCAAAATAATATTGAAAAAAATCAGGAGCCTTTATGCTTCCTAGCTCAAAACATATCACAAGGCTACAATTATCAAAATGCTATAATATGGATATAAAAATAAGCACATAGACCACTGAAACAGAATACAGAACCCAGAAATAAACTCCTGTTCTTATATTCATCTTATCTTCAATAATTTGCTAAGTATACATAGTGGGAAAAAGATGCTCTCTTAAACAAACAGTATTGGACAACCTGGCTATCTATTTGCAAAATAATAAATTTAAGATCATGCTGTACACCATACACAATAAACAACTCAAAATATTTTAAGACTTATGGGTAAAATCTAAAACTATAAAACTACTAGGAGAAAATATACAAGAGATACTCCATGACAATATAGTACAAGCAATGATTCCTTGGAAATGAAACCAGGCAACAAAAGCTAATATAGCCAAATAGGGTATATCAAGTGAAACGGTCACTGAACAGCAAAGGACACAATAAGCAGAGTAAAAATGCAATGTATGAAACAGAAGAAAATATGGATATGTAATGCATGTCTGATAAGAGTTTGATAGCTAAACATATTTAAAATAACTGGAATAAAATAATAGGCAATGGATTTGAAGAGATATCGGTGATGTTCAGAGAAGTGAAAATCAAAAGGACAATGAGACACTGCATTATAACTGTTGAAATGACTATTATTAAAAGACAGGAAGGAACAAGTATCAGTGAGGATATGATGGGAATTTATGTGCTACTGATGGGAAAATAAAGTAGTATAGCCATTCTGGAAAAAAATATAGAGAGTCCTCAAAAATTAAAAACAGAATCACCAATTTTTAAAAATATTTAAAAGACTGACAACTCAGCATATAAATTATAAACTATCACAAGTAGAAATTATACTTCGGAAATGGAACAGATCATAATATAAGCAACATGGACTTTGTACTCAGAATTGAAATTCATTCACTGGATAAACATTTGACTATTCTCTGGTAGCCAGTCACTGCTGGGCATAAGAAATATGAATATAAATTCAAAAAGGTATCTGATGTGAAATAGCGAAAAGGATAAATCCACCCTCTGCCACTTCTTGTTAGTTTGATCTTGTGTATATTAATGCTCCTAGCCCTCAATTTCCTTAACTTGAAGTTGGGACATATTATCTCCTCTGAACAGAGCCATGTGAGGTTAAACAAAATAACTTGTATAATAAAGCTGAAGCACATTAGATGGAAAATGCTAGTTTTTCTTCTTTCTTGTTTTTTTCCACCTTTCTAATGAGATTACTCTCAGAGCTGTTACTGTATTTCATGAACACTAAGTAAAATTAAATTTCCTGACAACGCCTCACAAGAGAAGAGAATTAATTAAAATCATGCTTTGGGAGAATTACCAAAGTACTCTCAATTGTAATTATGGAATTCAAATCTCAAGTAAATAAAAACAATTTAATCAGAAGTAAATTATTCAATAGGATCCAAAGCGGCCCCATGAAGCTGACAGGACAGTTTTCTGCATTTGGGTTTCAATATATTATTCACTGGATACCTCTGGTCCTACTTTTTCCTCTCCTCCAATCCTAAACTCTTGAGAATGAAAAGAAATTTATTATTCACCAATTCATTTGACTATTTACAAGTCCTTTTCTCTAATTGTGTCACAGATATAATTGAATAACTCAATATTCATACTCAAAGCCTCCTTTGCAGTTCTGGAAGGCCATGGCACAGCTGGTCCAGAAAAATATACAGAAAAATCTGTTGAGAGATTTCTCAGAATTTTGTTGTTTGTTAAAAATGGGTCATCTATTCCCCTTTTCCTTCCTTGTACCTAATTCTGATATCTGGGGTTTCCATAATTACCCAAACCAAAATGAAATGGGCAGGATAGGCAACTAAGTGAAGTGTCAGTTCCATGGTGACACTGAGAAATAATATTCTGAATATTTACCAGTGCAATGGTACCTCAGTTCTTAACCTCATTTGTCACCATGATTCTGGTCACAAACTGAATTGGACAAAAAACGGTAATAGTTTCCCATAAGGTCAACATTGAACCTACCCAGTGAACTGAGTCTCATCCAACTTGGTTTATGGCCAGAATCAGGGGAAGAATGAAGTTCATGAACCAAGTTACCACTAATGCTGTGTGAGTACTAAGTCTTCAGAAAAGAAGTCAGCCCAACTGTAATAGGGGTGTCCACTGAGCACAAGCCATGTAGTGCCTAATATGTCATAACAAAGTTATAAGGAATCTCTAGATTTCTTATGCAACTCTTAGGAGTAGCTACTTTGCAGCCCAAAGCATTATTAATAGAGACAAATTTACTGTCAAAGTCTTTATGCAATACCAGACAATGAAAATAAATTATACAAATATATTAAAGGAAGAAAAAAATATTAAAAACACTTACTTTGACTAACAGCTGTTAACAAAATTAAAAGGCCTCATAGGAACATATCCCTGAAAGAGGTAAATTAAAGCAATATATGAAACATCATTACTCTATCAAACATGTCAAATATCTAAGGATTGTCAAAATCATAAATAGAAATGAAGAAAGGAAACAGGCTATGCAATGTGTGCACTTGGCCGTGCTCTACACTTAAAAGTTTGTTTAGAATGTAGGTCTTGTATTTTTATCACAATAAAAAGAAAAGGCTTAGTTCAGAACAACACTTAATGAAAATGGTTAAATTCCATTGATCATATGGGTAAGAATCACTAATTGCCTGAAAAAATAAAATCCAAAAATCTCACTATTTCCTCTCTTCACCTTACTCACCTTCATTTTAAAGGTGCTGCTTTAACCCACATTCAGCCTTAACTGCCTAGTAGATCCCATCCCTTCAAAAATTGCTCTGACCTTTCTGCCTACATCTGTAAGAACAGAGATTATTCTGTCCAAAAAATAAGGCTTTGGATTAGAAGGAAGTTCTGGACCTGATTCCCATTTCTAATTCTTTACTTGCCACTTGTCCTTGAACAGCTTTCTTCAACTTCTCTGACGCTCAAATTTCCTTGCTTGCAAAGTGAAAATAGTGACTACTTGTTTATTCCACGTAAAGAACAACAACAAAAAATGCCATACAGAAAGGAGTCTTAGTTCAATTTCATTTCCAACTTAAACTGGAAATATTGCTACTTGTGTATGTGCTGAAGAGAACTGGCTGTTACACTCTGAAGTCCAGAGGAGAAGAAATTTTTCATATTATTTTGGACACAGCTCGCAGTGACTATTACACAACAAATTAACCATCTCACTTTATAGAATCAGAAGCAGGGAGCCCATGTTGTATCACATATGGCTTTTAGGTAGATGTTCTTCACTGGAGCACAAGTTTCTTGCAAGTGATTATTCAGACTCACATTATTCCTATTTTTTCACACTATATTTGGCTCAAACAATTCAAGTATTTTTTTAAAAATGTGGCTGCAGAGGTAGGCCTCAGGATTTTAAACATGTTGAAGTCACCCCTCTGTATGTTGCAAAATGGGAAGGGTTTTCCAAATGCAAACATTAAAGCTTGGGTGTGTACCAAAATCTCACAAAAACATCAAAGTTTGAAAATTAGGTAACCTACTTTCCCTCCATAGCAATAAATCTGTCTCTACCATGGTTTCTATAATAAGATTTCAACATGAACTCCTCGTTGAAGAGTAATTGTTACCTAGGAAACAAATTTTAAATTATTTGCAAGTGGAAAATTTCATTAAAATGATTTATACTTTTAAATTTCAAACATCTTCAGAAAAACAATCTCAAAAGGTTATTTTTTTATTGATCTGGAGAAAATTGATAAGATGAAGTGATACTTAAGTTTTTCCTTTTTCTGAAAAATATTTATGAAAAGCATGGATTAAAAGTCACTTTACTTATCTCATTTCCTACAGAATATTCTTCTTACTGGCATAGTTTCCCATGTGTTATGGTCTGTGTCTGGATGTTCTCCCAAAGCCTCACGTCTTCAATAAGGGTGAGCTTTTCAGAGGTGGCTGAATCTATAGTTTGTGACTGGCTCATTGTCTAGTGCTGGGATTCAGAGCGTGAATGTTGCACCCACCCCAGGGCATGGACCCTGCACACAATACAAGGGAGGGAAAGAGGATGGCCCCGTCCCCCATCTTCCACCACAGGAACTATTGCCTGTTTGCCCCACCACCCCGCCTTGGGGCCAGTGGATTACGTGCTGAAACCTCTACAAATTGAGCTAAATAAACCTTTCCTTCCTTAACTTGGGGTGTTGGGTATTTTGTCTCAGCAATGAGAGAAAAGTAACTGAGACACCATGCCATTTGAGGATGGAATTTCTACAGTCCAGTGTAAAAATCAATAACAGTTTAAGGTTACGGCTACCTTACTGTGTACCTTGATATACAATGACTGCTATTTACTTAGGAAAGAAATTAGTGAAGGCCAAGCAAGGCAAAAAATACAATGTACTCCAAAATCTATCATTGTAAGAGGAATTAAAGAAAAATGAGACTCCAGATTGCATGTCACTTAGAAACGTATATTTTAAACTAATGTTTAACCACAAACCAATATGCTAATACATATAATACACACACACACACACACACACACACACACACACACATATATATGCACCATATAATTCTTACACTTATATAAAATCACTTTGGTCTTATTGCTGTTATTTATACAAATGAGAACACTTTTTTCTGATGATTTGGACAATGAGTCTTCCTGTCTTAAATTATTCATTACTTAACCATTTTTAAGCATTTAATGCCAGTAATATTGGGCTGCACACCTATAATGATGTTGTCAGCATTTGTTTTTTATTTTTTAGTGGCAGGCCATATTTGACATTCATTCTCGTAGTGGTTACATTCATCATTCTGTCCACTCAGAACACAGGTAAACTGACTGCCCAAACTAGATGCCATTCTTAACAGCAAAATGATTACTTGAAGACAGTTGAAATCACTCTACAGGATAGTGACATTTAATTTAGGACATCATGAACAATTATAAATAAACAGCCTATAAAATTATATATAAATTGAATTAGAAACCACTTACAAACTTTCTTTGCTGAGGACTTGGAAAACCCATAGCTGTGAACGGTTAAGTACTCAAGTGTGTTCTGTCTCCTCTCTTTGTACCAGCTCTAGCTGATCTGTGACTGCTCTCTGTTCTTACCGCTGCTGTTGGTCCCTGTGTCAAGCCAGTATGACTCACTTTCCTGTTATTTCTTCTCTTGGTAAAGCTCTGTCCTTAAAGCGAATCTTCTCATGAAATATGTTTCTTTACCACTGGCTATTTCAATTCTTGCTTGGTTTTTGCACAATCATTGCAAACACTGGAAAGGAAGCTTTCCTTTAATTCATTAAGAGTCCTGGGGATGCTTTGGTCTGCAACCCTTTTTTTTCTGTAGGAACAGATAATGTTCACATTTTTATATTCTAGAGATGAAAAACCATGGTGGTGTTTCTTTTCTGCAATTCTTCATAAACTTAACTGACATTCATTCATTCATTCACCAAATATTGAGCCTTTAGTGTATGTCTGACTCTGCACTAGGTACTGAAAATATAGCAGTAAATCCAAGAGAAATTCTTTTCTTCACAAAGCTTAACTTCTAGTGATAGACACCAACAGTAAAATAGGTAAAATATCATATAGCAGAGAAGAGTGAAGCTGCAGAGAAAGCTGTGTGTAGAGACTGGTGGACTATGTTGCAAATGCTAACAGGTAAGTGCCACAACCTTGATAAAACTGACAAGACTTTTTATTTTTCTAATTAATGCACTGGGTATTTTCTCCCTCTGTTCATGTTACATTATCTGCTATCAGGTATTAAGCAGTAATCGCTGTTTTCTTCCTAGGCATAAAGGAGAATTATTAGGTGAAAGGGCTCTTGGATCTATCTATATCCCAGTAGCATTGAACTTTGGAAACTATATTTGCTGTAACAAGTCATTCAAGTTGAGTCTTCAAGTCAATCTTATAACCACCTGCATTACAATCATCTGAGATATTTGTTCAAAACTTGACTGTATCAGCCGTATTCCAGATTTCCATATGAGGATCTCTAGAAAGTGCCGCCATTGTACCCACATCATTAAACACTTCACTGGTGAATGGCTTGCATGCTATCTGGATGAGGCAAATGGCTTAAGTAGAAACCTAGACCCAAGCAATAGGGCCCTGTCTTGGCCTTGCACTCTAAGAGGTGTTGCCTATTAGGCGAAGGCAACCAAGCTGTCCAGAAAATGTGTTCAGAGACAGAACTTAGGACGCCATGGGGTTGTTTGAGGGACTCTTGTTGAAGAGAGGAAAGAGAAGTAAGATCAGGCAGAAGATAAATCAGGTTCTTGACAGCCTTGGCCAGCTATCAAAGGAGCTGTGGAACTCAGTCAGTACTTGGACAAAATGGGAACAAAACACAGGACTTTACATGACTACTTCAGTCAGTCATTCGATATGCGCTTCCCAGAAAGAATGACCCCATGGGCTAGGTGAGTCTCTGTAGCTAAGACAATCCCTAGAAGGGTTGACATTGTCCTTAGCACTAAGATTTCAAGTCTGTCCTAAATGGGTATGTAGAGGGTGCATCTTCAGTCTACCAGATGCAAGTCTCCCCATATGTCTCTACCTTGACCTGATCTTTGGGGTATAAACTTGTTGGATCAGTGAGAGAAAGCCACCTTGAACTTTCAGCACCACATCATTTGTAGACCACATTGTAGGTTTCCAGAACGCTGGAATTCCCTGCTCAAGCAGCGCTCACTCCACTTACTGGACCTGTGTTGGCCTCTTCCTCACAGCCAACAGCAATGCCAGTGTGAACATCAGTAGCCTAGAGGAGTGGGCATGGAGTTTACCAGCTTGGGCAGACCTCACATGTGCAGTATGACATTATGACAAACTTGTATTCGAAGACCACTAGCAGTGCTCAGCTGGGAGGAGAAAACTGCAAGGCAGGCAGCCAAAGAGTCCAAAAACCCTCAATTCAAATTTTAACTGTTAGTTTTTCCTATAAGGATATATGTTCCTACAATGAAAGGACATATGGAAGGCATATGCTATTTAACATTTACCTAGCTTGATTTGTATCTTTTTTTTATTTAGACATGTGGTATATGGTTCTCCACTTCGTTTTTGTCCCCACACACTGAAAATATTTGCAGACCTGCTCAAAAGAGTCTCCTCTTATGAAAAGAAATAAATATAATATTTGAAATTCTTTATTGCATCTGCAACCTTTAAGGTCCTGCTGCTCAGGAAGGTGAAACACTCCAGTAATGGATTCCTTACTCGGAGAGAGTAATTCACTAAGTAGAACAGGGATAGACTTCCAGCTCTTGCCTATGAATTAAAACAAAGAGGTACTTGTTTTCTAAGTATTAACTATACTACTTTCTTTTACATTAGGAGCCTTATTATCTGATATGGTGAAATATTGGAAGAATCTTATTAACGCATATTTCCAGGTGCTTCTAAGTAATAGTCTACAGAAGCTCTCCCCAAATTTGCATTGTTTCATACATAGGAATTGTATTTATTGTGAAAGAAGAAGAGTAGAAACAGTAAGAGTATACTTCCTCATCAGAGCCAAACATTTTGGGTTGAGAATATGTTTCATCTGCAAGAAAATCTTCTCTTGAATGATAGTAACTTCTTTTTATTTTTTTAATGAGGATTTGGAGTGAGTTTGTTTAAATCTTGATGTTTGATGTAAAGCTACTCACTTTAGTACATTATAAAACAACACAAAAACCAAATATAGAAAATCACAAAAAAGTGAATTCCATGAAATGTTACCATTTCACCTATATGCAATATTTAAGTAAATATTTCTGAAGACGAGCATACATGTTTAAAAATATAGAAATATGTGAAATTATTTTATAAACATAAGATTGTTACATATTTTCTTTACTTAAAATATTATAAGCTTCTTTATAATAAACACTAAAACACATATTATTGCTCTTAATTGCCACACAGTATTCCATTTTCTTGATTATTTTTCAAATGCCTTAGGAAATATATTATTTGTGATCATGAGTACCATTGGTAGAAATTCCAGTTAGTACAGGAATGAAAATAAAACAGCTGAAAATCTGGGTGTTTTAATTGATAAGATGTTGGATACTTTTTGACATTATTTCATTAGTATATATTTCAGTATGAGAACTCAGAAAAATTAGTTTTTACTATATAATCCGTTAGTGCTTCTTTTTGGTGTTACTCTATGGACTTGAAAAAGTTAATAGAATTCTTTTCTTAAGCATAAAACTTATTTCTGGGCATAAATCTTAGGCTGAAGGGAATTCTTGCTAAATCCCTGAATTCAAAAGTGTTTTTCTTACCAATTACCCTGAAACAAATTGAATAATGTGAATAATGCAGACATTGTTACTCTGTTAGTGATTTAAAAAAATAAAGCAAGTTCTCATAACTCAAGCACTTGCAAACCGTTATTCTATTAGTTTAGAATTGGAAAGTAACTCATTGAAATCACTTCTTAGAAGGGAAAAACCCAACAATATGCTTTTATTTGGTAGAAATTAGCAAGTAGTTGCAACTTCGTTTGAGTTTTACTACTTATGATTTTGTTCCTTATTGTAAAAATAGTAATTTCATTGAGAAAAAGTTGAGTGCTCTGCATGGGAGTCTCATAGCTGATTTTTAAAGTACTCCTGTGTAATTATTCAGTTTTAAGTGCCACTTGTAATTGTTTTAGCCTGTTCATTTGTTTCAAATGGGAGGCTGTAGAAAGGACATCCACCATCCCCCCCATTTAATGTACAGACTTGGGTCTATGGGGTTTGGCACACCCGTATTCCCCCCGGTGAGAAGTATTCTAGGGCACTTATAAGTGGTCATGTGGTTACAGTGTCTGGGATGCTCTATGAGAGTATACGGAATCTCTAAAGCACCACATCTTCATGTTCTCTGCCTTGCCTTCCCACGCACTCCTGACAGAACCGGAATCTCGCTCCACATCCATGGAGAAGAAGCCTTGTCATGGCACCTCTTAGTTAATGAGGTTATTGAACTCTACTGCTGGAGCATTCCCTTCTCCTGAATGAGAATTAACAAAGCACCTGTACCTAGAGCACTGACAGCTGCCTCTCGCTGTGCTCTCACTTGCTCTGTGGCTTCCCACTGGTCATGCCTTTGGATGAGATGCAAGTGCCCATCACTTCACTCACTAGCCTCAATGTTTTAGTGCATTCACTTAAACACTGTTCAGCGTTCTCTCATCCTTTGCCCATTATTGCATTATTCCTTTAGCCGAAGTAAGCCGAGTTATTACCCTTTCCACAACCCATGCTTTTTCTTCTCCATCTCTATCGGCAAATATTTCAAAGTCTAACGTCTTTATAACTGAATGCCCCTACTGTTATGAACAGTATCTAAGCAATCACCAACATGGTGGATGAAATAAAATAGCTTATTACATTCAGAAGCTATTAAGCTGAGAATAGGATCCTGAGATAAAAGAAATCATGTCTACTTCTCTGGGTTCTTTGTTGTTGTTGCTGTCAAGTTGTATTTGCCATAGCTTTTTGCTTGTTTGGTTTTTATTTCTTTTTGTTTTGGCTTGGTTTGGTTTTTGTAGGATGCAGAAAATTTTTATGGGAGTCCGTTCAGAAGGAGAAAGTAGGAGTAGCAGGAAAAAGGGACGCTGGGCAGTCTGGTGGTGGCATAAAGCAGGGGTACACAGAAGAGCAGATTCAGATGTGCTGATGAGAAAGAAAAGGTTGTTAAAATGGACCACAGCCAGTACCTGTCCTTGAGCTCTTTTCCAACATTCTCCGGACTCTGGTCAAAGCTCTGAATATGTTCGGTCAAAATCAACCGAATCCCAGGTAGAAATGTTCACAGCCTGAAAGCTGGGTGGTGCTGATCCACCTCTGAAGATTAGAACTTTATCCCATAAAGATGATACAATAAAACCACAAACTGAAGGACAGCAGGCACAGGTGTGAGCAAGACTCTGATGCCTGAAGAAGGAGGTGAAGATAAGCCACTACACACCCTGACCATTTCCCAGAACCGCGGCAATTTGTCTCCCTGAAGACCTGGAAATATTTCTCCTCTGAGGACTCTGACCAACTGAAAAGGAAGAGGTAACTTTATACGTGCATATGTAGAGTAGTGACATACGGGTATTACTGGATTATATAGTGCTTCTCTTCTTCTTACATTCTTTTATTCTTGGCTTCTTATATAAGAAGCATGCATTTATTCACCTGAAAACACAAAAACTGACATTAATTGAGAAAATGTTTATAGTGGGCACTATACTAAACAATTAAATTTTTATCTCACTCAATTTTCACTGTATTTTTGTAAAAATTAGATCTTATTTAGTCATTACTCAATAGCTGCGGAGATAAGTCTTAGAGCCTAAGTAAATTGTCCAACGTCAGTCATATTAAGTGGCAGAGTTAAACGTAAATGAAATGCACGTGATTTCAAGCTCCATTTACTACCTTAAAATGCTTCAGATCAGTTTAAAGCACATTTTAAAAGAAGAGCTTCTTCAAATTGCCCTTTTTCTTTGTAGGGATATTTTATTCTGATGAACTAAAGTGAAAGATGAAAATACCTGAAGTTTGGCACTTGGCTGCTCTGATTTATGCACCCACATTAGCAGTCGGTTATGGAGCTGCGGAGGGCTGGCACTGTGGCTTAGTGAGTGTGTGTGGAAATTTTGCAAGAACATGGCAGGTCTAGCTATAGAAGCCAGAGCTCAAAAGGATGTCACAGGGGGCTGTGACTTCTTCTGTGCCTGGCCTGCCTTCAAAACCACATGTGTATATCCATGGCAATTCAAAGGAAGAACTACTACAGCACCAAGACTCTCATATATCCAATTAATATTTAAATAGTTCACAACTTTCTTCTAATGTTGCTATTGAATATAGAAAGATAGAAGTTTAACATGTAGGTAAGAACAAAACAAAGAAAAATGGCAATTACAAGAGAAAAACAAGTAGATACTGAGCTAGAATTAGAAAACAGCAGCAAAGAAATGGAAAGCAAAGAAAGAATCTCCCACTCATATCCTGTGTAAAGTATTCCATCCATCTTAAAAACCAGAATAAAATAAAAATCACAGAACAAAAGATGGCTTAGTTATTGAAAATACAGTGGTAAGAAAGAAAGATTCAATAGGATATTGGAGAATAAAGTTGAAGGAATCTGCTAAAAGGAGAACAAGAGATCAAAAAGAGAAGAGAATGCAGAAAATCCTTCACAAGAATAGCAGAATAAAGAACAGGAAAAAACTGCACGAATTCATCAAAAAAATTTCAGAAGTGTCTCCAAGAACTGAAGCGTATGGTTTTTCAGGTTTAAAGGCTCATAACTATCGATAAAAATGGATGAAAAAGAAATTTACCATGCCATGTAAAAATGTAAGAAAAATGGGTGTCAAGAAGATTTTATGAGAGATAGAGAGAAAGTAAGAGAGACAGAGAGAGCGAGAGAGAGAAGAAGCTACAGAGAGACTCAAATGTCCTGAGAGTTGGGTAGACGTTTTTCTGACATGCAAGTCCACATGAGTTTAGCTTCCTTGTACCTTTTTTTTAATTGAAAAGTTCTTTTCCAATTCCTTCTTGAAACAAAAGGAAAGCAAGTAATTGTAAGATGGAATATTGAAAGGAAGGGACACGTGAAAGAGGCAAAGGAAATTTTCAGGATGATGTTGGGTGAGCCCTCTCATACTGACAATTATACTCTGTAGGACTACTCCAGATGAACCCAAGTCATAAAACAATCTCAGGGAGTGATTCCAAATGGCATAAAATCTGAAGCATATCTGATGCACCTGAATGTAGTAAGAATATTTTGGTGAGTCACAGAAAATACCTAAAGAGCCAGGATATGGGCTCTCGAGTTTACAGTGTTCAGAAGTAGAAGTTACACTAAAATTAAAATGGATTTTAATCCATAGCTTCATCTAAACATGATATAATTAATAGTAAACATAATCAAAAAAGCATAAGGGTTAGAAACAAAGATAAAACACTAGATTAAAAAGTCCATAAATCCTATTTTTTATTTAATTGAAAGATGATTTTCAAAAATTCATCTTCAGAGATACTCTCTATCAGGTGTTCTAAAATAATTTACTTGAGCTTTAAATAAATTCCCAAAGAGTGTCGGTCATACATTTGACAGTATTAGTGTCAATTGAATAAATGATATGACATGCAAATAAGAAAACACCTGAATAAACTATGATAGGTATGCTTGTTTAGGAAAGTGTCTTGCCAGGCATGGCGGTGCATGCCCACAATCCCCAACACTCAGGAAGCTGAGGCAGGAGGATCACGGCGAGTTTAAGGCCATCCCTGACTACAAAATGAATTCAAATCAGCCTGAACTGCATAGTGAAACCTTATCTCACAAAGACAAAAGAAGCATCTCATTAGTTTATAAGTTATGTAATATTATGGAATTTTAAATTTCTTAGATTGGTTTCATTTTGTTTGATAAAAGTCACTTTCTCTAATTTCTATGAAACAGTGAAAACACTAAAGAAGGCATAACTAAGAGACTCCCGACAAAAATTACCTGTCATACCATCTTTCCTCCCACCTCTCAATTGAGAAGAGAGGGATGGGCATGAAACTAAATATTAGAGAAATAAAAGAAACATATTTCACAGTCACTTGTTCTGCTGCTGGGCAGAACAGGTTGCCAAGTTGCAGAAATCACAATAGGTGTCACTGTAATTAACTATACATCAACTATCAGGTTAAGAAGAATTTCATAGCACTGACATTTACTAAATCAGAGAGATTATAAAATAACAAAGATGCTGTCTTTAGAATTGATGAAATGATCAATTTTTTATCCACAAGGTAGGTGATAGTATTTTATGGCTAGAAAGGAGCACAAAACTACACTTAATGAAAGCAGCTATTCCCTAACATGCTTTTTATAGAAACAGCACACAACTTTTTCAGTCTGCGGAACAGGATTCCTTTTATCTGGGTTAGAGTTCAGGGTTGAAGGACCCCTCGCATTTGCAAGAAAGAACTAAAATTCACATTCTCCACTAGCAATCAAACATTCGGGACCATGGGGAAATAGAAGTTCTTGTATGACTCTCGGGTCTTCCTTTCCCTTCTAGATTGCCTGTATAATTGAAAATGAGTGTGAATAGGGAAAACTAAACAAAAATCAAATGTTTTTCTTTGTGATAATATTCCTAGAGTCATAAGAAAAATATGGCAAGAGAGACTGTATTTTCAAAACAGCATTTCTGAAAATAAACTTAAGGGAACATGCTTATTCTTTGTCTTTCTCCAAAAGAAAACATTAAAACTATATAGGGAATTAACACAGACACCCATAGTCCTCCTCTGCCCGGATCATACTGGTTTTGAAAAGTGCGGAGAACGGTTTCTGAGTTCAAAAGTGCCCCCACGTGGAAGCAAGCAAACATTACACCGTTGTATACTTTCATGTCACTTGCTTACTATGGGACCTGATGAAAGTTGTTTAGTTAATCATGCCAGAAATAATTATAACTTATTAGCCATCTTGTTTTATTTTGAAAGCACAGTAGGTGGCGCCCACTAAAGATCCGAATAAACGTCATTTTGTGTATCACCGTACCCCAGGGCTTAGTATACTTCCTGGCATAAAGCAGAAGATAAGTATGTTTTGAATTAACAAAATATATAAGCCAGACATCTAACAATAAATCTTATTCTCCTCCTCGTCTCCCACCATCTTCTTCTTTCATTTTTCTTTCTTTTTCCTCTTCTTCTTCTTCACATGCAACATGCAGCAAACCAGTTCCGCTGATTGTACTTCTGAAATTTCGTTCAGATCCAAACCGCTCACTGCGTCTTACTTCCCAGCCGTCGCCCCGGGTCACCTCGCCTCCGGTCATTGGCAAAGGCCCCCAGTGGGCCAATCTGGCCCAGTATTCATTGCTAACAGTGGCACTTTAGAGCAGAAATTCTATTAAATTTCATCTCTTGGTCTTAAAATTATATATATATATGTAGGATTTCTAGTTTGGAGGAATGAGAAGTTTCATACATGCTTTCCCAGAGAATAATTGGGGAACTGCATAAAACACTTTAAAATAAACATTTTTGGCCTCTAAAACTCAGTGAATGGTAACAAGCTGAAAATAACATCTTTTTAGTAGCTGTCGATATTTAATGTCACCTGAATTTCTTTTGGTGAGCAGTATTAGACATAATAAAAATAATAACACGTGAATGTATTAAACTTCAGTTCCCATTATCATTACTATAAAATTTGCCTATATTTTCATTAGATACTACTTGTGTTTTTAAAAGTATGTAAATATTTCATTGCTTTTGCTTGCACACTCAATTTAGAAAGAATCAATTAAAATTAATAAAATTCTTTTTTGGTAGACTAACAATTAAGGCCAAGGATGTTTTTTAGTGAATTAGCACTTTGATGTACCTTTTCATCGTCTACTGTCATTAAAATAAACAGAAGCAAGGACAACTTTGAACTGAGATTCTCTTGGTACTAATTGCATTTGCTCACATTTTGTTCATGGAGAAGTAAGTAGGCCGGGATTTAATGCTGTGAACTTGGAAGGCATACCTTGTGAGAGAATCTGCTTTAAGCTTCTCTTTTTATCAAAATTGTGAAAACTAGTTCTAAATATTTGTAGAGAAATAAGAGTTGCATAAAGAGAAAGAAAAACTTCTTTCCCTAGCAATAATTTAAACAATAAATTCTTATCATTTTACCAAGTTTTACTCTTTATTCATCAGTTAATTTATATATTAGTACACAAATGTTGAAACAAAATGATATACAGGAAGTTAAGGTCATCATCTATACTGTTGTTAATGTGAAGCATCTGGCAAAAACAAATTTTAAGAGTTCTCATATTAATATGCTAATACAGTACAATGGCAGTGTGCCATTAACTGGTGCTATTTCCTTTCCATGTCATAGGAATCCAAAAATCAGGCAGATTCTAAATATGCTTTCTTCCTTAGAAAACAAAATGTCACCTGGTAAATTGAATTGCTTAGGAACCAAGTAAAATTTTCTATGTCTTTATAGGTCCAAAATTCCACTTCATTTTTATGAAGAAAATGGTAGAATTAAGAACATTTTGCTCTAAGCAAAAATTTTAATGCATATATATTTAAAATAGGTATTCTATAAAATACAGTACTAATTGTAGCAATCAGTACAGAAATCTAAATCCTTGTCCTGCAGTGCATAGGCCAAAATATTTATATATAAACACAACTGTATTTATTGGAATCTTTAAATTGTTGATTGTTGCAAGTCTGACAAAGATGTGAGTACACAGAAAATAAGTCTTAGACATCTCATGATGCACCATGGCCCATGATCCATTTCTGTGAGCTCTAACCCACACTGTGATGCCAAATTATCTTTTCTTGTTTCACCAAAATATCCTTTCAAATATGATACTATCACTGCTCTGTTGAATTGTTACCAAGGGTTCTGTCAACTAGGAAAGTTAATCAATGCTCTTTGTTTACATTATGATCTCAGTTATCTCGGGGAGATGTGTTCAGAAGTAATATATAGTTGTTATTTAAATAGATAATTTCTTCTCTGTGTCTTTGACTTCAGTTGCTATCATTTTTTTATGTTTTACCATTATTTGCCTAAAATATGCGCATAACATTTGCATCAAACTTTTGTGTACATCGATTCACATTTTCTTCAATGAATGTATTTTAACGAAAGGTTTGCATCCTTACTATATTCAAAAGATTCCATATTGCATTCCAAGCACAAATCACTCTGATAAATAAATATATTGAGTTTGGCTTTAGCTAATGGCACAGTAGGTAATTGGGACAAATCCTCCCACTGGGAACAAGGAGAAAAAGCTTAGCAAGATATTTTTGAAAGCTTCTTCCAATGCTTTAGAGATCTACCAAGGTAACAAAGAATTTAAAAGGCAAGACCTGGATCAATATAGGAAAGCAAAATGTTGACTCTCACACCAGAGCCACTTACTTATTTTTTTTCTACAAGTGATGGTTCTGAGATGCTTAGAAACCAAGTAGAATTTTCTAAGTATCTATATGCCTAGAGAGGGAAAGGAATTAATTTCAGGGCCACACAGAGAACTGGGCTAGTAAAACTGCAGGTTTTTTAGTTGAAAAGGACTACCACTAGAAAAATTGCCTTGCTCTGCTCTCTTTAAAGTACAAAGCTTTGTCTGATGATGGCAGTTTCCTTTTTTCTTGTCTGTGTGTGTTCATCCACATCAAACCTTGCCCACCTCTGAAAAGATTAGCACTTTCTGTTTTGCTCATATTATAACCCCAGTTCCTGGATCTGACTGGTTAAGTGGCAGTCCTTCACTGAAGATAATTTAGAGCTAATGCTGGTCACACAGAAGCGGTGTTCATTCTACCAGTTTTAGAGCTCTAGGACAAAAAGGGAAGCAGTGTTCTGTTTTACAATGCTCAGCCTTTCCTCTGGACTATAAAATTCACCCTGACTTAGTACTCTGGTAGCGTCTCCCACAAATAAATCTAACAAAATAGAGGGGAAAATTCACAAGCCACCTTCTAAGCCCTTGTAAAATCTACAGGAGTTCTTTGCTAATTGATTTATAAATATAAAAAAGAGCTTAAATAAATTTCAGATATGAGAATCAAAGAAATTCCTGAGGAAATAAAAATAACAGTAGTAATTTAAATTTGCTCATTATGTAAATGGGAAAAGCTCTGCTGTGATAATACCTTTTGATGTGATTTGCTTAATCAAGGTGAATTCTTAGAAATTACCCTGGTGTGATCATATGCTTTCTCTCTGATTTTATCAGAATATAAAAATAATGTAATATGAGCAATACTAGAAAATATTCTCATTCAGGCAAGACTACATTTTTATAAAAAGTTGAATAGGTAGAACTTTCTAAGCTTTACATTCTAGTATCACTATTCAATTATGCTAATACTGATGCTATAAATATTTCTAATTTTTCGTGGTAGGGGGTTAACTAAAGTTTTTATAAAACAAATTGATTCGTATAACTTCAGGTAGTATTGCAAGTCATGTGAATAAGGACAACTACTCTATGAGTATCATTTGCATAAATTTTACAATTTTATTTTTGTGGATATTTTACTGTCAATGGTGGCTGTGCTTTTTTTTAAAGAATGACTAACTCACTTCTAAGACCTCCCACTGACATTCAATACTTGAAAGTCATTAATAAATAATTTTTTATTACAAAGAAAATTCCTGCAAAGATCAGTCTTTCTAAAACAGAACAAATACACAGAGCTGTCATACAGTATTTATAATTTATATTTTGTATGCATAATATGTAAATATATATGATATTCTTGTTTGTATGGGAACATATTGATATCCTAAAAACTAAATTAAAATGCTAAAATGAATTTTATTATATATTCATGTGTTTAATTTTATCTTCAGATTGAAAGTTAAAGCTTTACTACTGCCATCAAATATTGCCTATATCATTATAATTTGAATTTAAATATCACACCATATCAAAAAGCAAGAGAGAAAGTCTTAGGTAGAATGAAGAGAAGACACAGATAAATGAATACTATGACCTTAAATTACATAACTAGCTTTCCATTAAAAAAAGTAGGGTTATAATTGACATTCATATATTTTACTTGGAAAATGAAATCTTATTTTTTATCACTTATGTAGACCTTCAAGCATCATGATCTTAATATTGCGCTATCATTCTACCTCTAACTACCACAGTTAGGAGTGACTAGTGCAGCCCACTGTATTGATCAGTTTGACTAATATGTAACAAATGCATGGCCTGCCCCACCCTCATGGTTACAAGTTCGTTACCGGACATGTTCAGTGTCAATGCCTTGTACATCCCCACAGTTACACAACGCCATGAACTATCAGTATTGTCTTTATGACTGGAAACAATGCCTCTAAATCTAAGTAGATTTAGTATAACCAATTCCAAAAGAACCAGAATCAAATTGTAAAGCTCATTCTTCATATTGTGTTTATTTAATCTTACCAGAATTTCTGTCCGTCAGAGTTCAACCAAAGAAACAGAAATTAAATAATAAGAAATCAGTTGCAAGGAATTGGCTGAAAAAGTCCAAAATGGGAACCACGGGCGGGCCATTCGGGGCTCACGCTTCAGTTGCTATCCGCAGGGGGAATGTCTCCTTCAGAGAAGCCTCAGTTCTACCTTTTCAGGGCTTTTTAGCAGACTGAACTGAACCCACTCATATCATCTGGAATAATCTCTTCTACCCAAAGGCAAATACTTATCATTTTAATTGCATATGCAAAACATCTTCACAGTAACCTCTAGATTAGTTCTTGATGAATAACTGAAAACTTATAGCCTAGCCAAGTTAACACATCAAAAGACCATCACTTTGGTTTTTATTAATATAGAGCAGATATTACTCTTTAACTTAAAAATAGCAAACATATGACTGAAGGCTTTTCCTCTTAAATAGAAATGGATATGTTTCATAATAATATAATAGTATATGGGGCAATAGCACAATCTGGAATCCATTTTTCTTCTGTTTCATTACTTTTTGGTCTATTCTCCTTGTGTTAACTACCAAAGACATAGCATAGCACACGTAACAGTTCTTGGGCGGTAGCTTAGAATTAATGCAGCTTCCAAAGGTATTTTTTCCTAAGATGATAAACTACGTCCCGAGAAAATCTTACTTCTATGATGCCGGAGCGCCACCTATTGTCTTTCATTACATCAAAGTGCAAATCTTCACGGCAGTTTTAACTCCAAAATGGAGGTGCATCAAAAGTGCACAATGAAGATCAATGAAAAAAAGACAAAACTTTGCCCTAGTGCTTGTAACAACACAAGAATAACCCAATTCTACCCAGTTGAATAGTCAGTCTCGGTCGGCATGGCTTATTTCCTATGTCAGATCCAACTGAGTTAAAGTCAAGATGTGTTCTTTTAAACACAAATTTATGTTATTTACATCAGTTCATGTTGCTCTGTAATCCTGTTTGGTCTCTGTCATGTTCTGAGTAGTTCAACAACAACAAAAAAATTTACAAGCTACCCTCATTCACAGTGATTTATTTTCCAAAAAATCTATATATCATCACTCTTCATTAGAAAAGAAATGACCAGTCAGTCAACCAGCAATATTTAACGTCCTTTGCAATAAAGCAGGTTGTCTTTTTTTCATTAAAGGCCCTAGGAAAAGTTATCTGTGTCTTAAAGGTATATTTATCTCAATGAATTTTTCAAGGAAGTTTTTAATGAAACATTGCCAGTCTCCTAATTCCATCACACTGTCAAAATATAATGAAAATCAAATCACACTTAATAAAATAGCTAATTTAAAAACAAGAGGAAAACTGCTGCATAGGAATTAATAAAGAGGACCCAGTGACTTGTTACTTTTCAATAATTATTAAACAGAGAACGTTTTTCTCCCTACCCCAACTTCTGAAGCTATTTCTCTACCTTTAGCGTCTTCCTCAAAAACTAAATGGAAAATTTACCCTGCATAGAATGAGATCCTATAAGTCACTGTATTTTTAAAGACTTTCATACACTCGACCTCACAGTAGTTGTACAAGCACAGTGTTTGTATTCAGTTAGAGGATTTGTCTTCTCCATCTGAAAGACTTGGGTGGAGTTTCCTGTCCAAGAAGCAGACTGAGGGCATCTGAGTTACAGTCTGTAAAGAGATAACGTTGTCTGTTCCTGACAGCAATAGGATGAATCCGCAAGCTTCAGGACTCACTCCAAACTACTAATACGAGCACCAAGAGGGTCTCAATACTGCTTGCATATATGAACCTTGTATGAACCCATAGCAACAAATTAGATGAAAAGCAGCAATCCGGAGGACTTCAAGATGGCGACCGGGTAGGCAGCAGAGAGAAAACCTCCCAGAGGAATGCCACTCAGACAAAGGAATATAGCAACATGTGAAGAACAGAAAGGAAAGAGGTGGGTATCCTGAACTTAGGAAGGACCTGAAATGGGCACAGAAACCCTCAGAAAGACTAAGCAAAACCTCTTCTGGAGGAAAGGATCGGACATCTGCGATGGCGCAGTCAGAGGGAGAGGAGATGGAGAGGAGGAAGTTACCTCTCCAAACACACCCTTGGCCCTCGTTCTGGCATTCGCAGCTTCAGCTTCGGAGGCCCACACTCACGGAAGCCTCCTGACTCGGGCAGGGGAGAGCAGAGTTCCGAGAGCTGGTCCAGGGCCGGAGAGGGGAGGGTGCAGCGAGGAAAAGCAATGGGGGTTGGGAACAGTTGTCAAACCCAGTG
>PVLD010021885.1:0-30470 GCA_004027595.1 Dinomys branickii
GATGAAGGTAACATTATGTAGGACAGCATCCAGAGCTAATTCCCTTCTATGTTCTCTATAATTCTGTATTTCCTCAGTCGTTTTTGTATTAGCAGAAGTGAAGATAACTTTATATTATACAGCATCCAGTGCAAATTCCCTACTATCTTATCTATAATTTGGTATTTCCTTTAACGTTTTTGTGTTAACTAATGTGAAGTTAACTATGTAATACAACATCCAGTTCTAATTCCCTACTATATTCTGTATAACTTTGTATTTTCTGTATTGTTTATGGCTTTTCTGGTTAAAAAAAAATAAAATAAAATAAAGTGTAATTTCTATTACCTTGAAAGGAAAACAAAAAACAAAAAAACAAAAGTCAGATATTCATGTTAAGCTTTTTAAGTGCTATGAAGTAAAGTCTTTTTTAATTTTCTAAGCCTTTATTAAAGATGCTGCATGTCCAGAGACATGATATCAGTGTATACAAGCTTGTGTATGGGTGCATCTAAGCAAAGAGAGGCTGAATTTCATGTTTATTGGGTTAGTTTTAATTGGCAAATAATAGCTGCACATATTTATAGAATACAGTGCCATGTTTCAATGCATGTATGCATTGTGTAATAAGATCAGGGTGTTATCACATCCATTATCTTATACATTTAGCCTTCCTTTACAGTAAAAGCATTCAAGATTCTGGCTTCTACCTAAAGTAGTTTGAAATCTCCAGTGTAATATTGTAGCCAAAGTCATGCTACTGTGCAATAGAACACAAGATTTATATGCAACAGAACCCAATAATTTATTCATCTTATCTAATATAACTATGTACCCAGTGACCAATCTCTACCCATTATTGCCTTTTTCTGCCTTACCAAGCTTCTCATAACCACTCTTACACTCTCTGTTTCTAAGAGATCAGCCTCTTTAGTTTCTACATATGAGTGAGAAATTGAATATTTTGTCTTTATGTGCCAGGCTTATTTCACTTAATACAATGTCCTGCACTTTCATCCACGTTGCCAGAAGTGAGAGGACTTCCTCCTGTGTGTGGATAAATAGCATCCTATTCTGTATGCACACCACGATTTCTGTTGCCATTCACCCACCGATGACTGTATCTTGTCTTTCATGAATATGCAGCAGCAAACAGAGCAGTGTCGCTTTGACACACTGATCGCACTTCCTTTGGATACGGGATTGCTCCAGTAAGGGGCTGCTCCATCGGATAGTGTTGCTATTTTTAGTATTTTGAGGAACTTCCATAGTTTTCCATTGAGGTTAATGCATACATTGACTCTAAGAGAAATAAAGCGAAGGAAGTGACTCAAGACAGAAATTAAATCAAAGAAGATGAAATGCCATAGGCTGAGAGGCCAGAGAAACACAACTACAACACACACACACATACACACACACACACACACACACACACACACATGCACACACCACATAGGCATCCATACCCTCTACTCTCAGAAATTAAACATTTTCCAAAAATGAATTTAAATAAAACTTACCCAAATCTATTTTAATGCCAAAAAATTTAAGTTACACAAGGAAGGATCATATAAAATAAAAATAGTACTAACATATGCTGAGAGCCTACATTGTTATTTAATCCTCAGAGACATATAAAGTCAGTTGCTGTAATTTTACAGAGAAGAAACTAAGACTTACAAAGGTTCAGTAAGGTCACATAAATGAGGGGACAAGAAGGAATTTTATCTCAGCTGGGCACTGAGATTACATGTACAATCTGCTTCCCTTGGCAAGGAAAGCCTAGGGAAAATATAACAGCTTTCTTAAAGTATGTAGAAGGCCATCAGTAAACTAAAGGGACAACTCTTCTCTTCTGCTGAGAGACAGATTCAGGAACTAGTGAATATGTGGGGAAGGAATTTTTGTTTCCAGGTAAGATAGTCTAGCAACTAGACCTATCCCATGTTGGAATTGCCAGTGACAGAAATGTAGAGTTTAAATGAATGACAGAAACATCATAGGAGATTGGGTGATGATTTTCAGTAATGTGGGATGGAAAATAGGATTTCCAGGCTCCATTAAAGCCTAAGATTCTGTGAACCTAACATCTCTACACAAAACAAGTTTCCCTTATTTTCCAAATTCTGGAGATGAAAAAGACTGTAGTTCATATATTATGAAGCATCTGGCTCTAACCCCAATTTTACTTGTGGTTTTCTCTAAGCAACAAATGGTATGATTTCAGCCTTGTTTTATCATTTTAAGGAAAAAAATTGATGAGCAAGATACTCAAATATATTTTATAAATGGTCATAAGCTGAATCATCCCACTCCTGAATCTGTCCAAGTTAACATTAGTCCCTGGAGTTTCAGAAAATGTTTCCTATAATTTTTAGAATAGAAGCAAATATCTCAGTAGCCAATAGAAATGTCATCCGTCTTTATGGTATAAGAATTCTTCTTAAGTAACCATCATCTGTGTAGTTGAAGGTAGACTTAAAATTAATGAAGCCTGGACACCTCCTGGAAGATATCCCAGTCTCTCTTGGATGGCTGTAGAGGAATATAAAATTTTGTTCACCCATGAAATGGGTATCCATAAATCCAACCTGTTCCGGCCTTCTTCTCAATGAAAAAACTTATAGTAGAAATCTTTCAGGATCATTAGAAGTATCAAGAATGGGCAAAGGGCCAGGATTTATTGTTTGTTTGTTTTTGCGGTACTGGAGATCAAACTCAGGACCTTGCGCTTGCCAGGCAGGTGCTTATTCCACTGAGCTATATCCCCGGCTCCCAGGATTTATTTTAAACTCTATAGTTTGCAGTCATTTCTTAGTTACATCTGAGCAGGAAAAGGCATACACCGATGGTTCTTTATACCTCTTTCTGGCAAACCGACAATCACAATGCATCTATGTAGACGTGTGTGCACAAATGTACAAGCATATTATTCATTTTCATTGTGAATTGTGTTTGCATTTCACTTTTTTGCCTCTTTGCATTCAGGTCATAAATTTCATGTATAGATATGGAACTAAGGTCATTCTTGCTGCTCTCTGTCCTCAAGTCAACCAGGCTCTGCAGATCAGCTAACACTGCTCTCCATTGTCGTTGAGGACAGGTTTGGAGTAAGACATCTATCTCCCTGGAATGATAGCTTTCTAGGCATAAAGACTTCCTTTTTCATCATCAATAAGGATGCAGCCCTAGATATGCTATGCTTTTTTGCTAAGTACAGTAAACTCTTCACAGTCCACTGCATCAAATGGTATCTTCTTCTGAATGGTATTTTCTATAGGTCATTCATTTGCTGCCTTCCATAAATACTCAGAAAAGAGCTTTCAGTAATCCATGGAATCATGGAAGTCCATAATTAATGGGGAAAGTTGGGTCATTCATGCCTGAGGTATTTCTCTTGTAGAATCCTACTAACGAGAATAAGTTTTAATGTTTTAAGTTTTTGGCAAGAATTACTGTAGTATCTTTTGGATGATAGTTTAGTTTGTGGGCCTCTAGCTATCTGAGGTTGGTTTAACCACACAGTTAACAATGGAAATATGTTAAATGTTTTTAATACACATCTCTGAATATTATTAATTAATGCATGTATCTCCTTTTTTAATTCATATTATTTGCTTGGAGTCACTAAGCTTAACATACATCTGAGATTTACCCTTCACAGCTCTTTAAGAGAGAGGCATGTGCATGATTTTGATCCATTTTACAAATGAGAAAGATGATGTATAGATAAACCCTGAATTTTCTCAAAGTCACACAGCTAGTGGACAGAAGTAACACACTTGAGCTAGTCACTCAATACCCTTGCAAGCTGTCCTGTGGCTTCTTGCACTGAGGATGATTCCTTGATAGTAACATATTTGCCTCATTTTTCCTGCAGAATATCTAATGATTTTCCTCAAAATAGGTCTGTTCTGTTTTCCCAATTTGATCATATAGAAGAATAACATTTCAATCCGGTACAAGCCACAGGGAGCTCACACGGTGTTCTCAAGCACATTTGATCACATGACTGTAGCTGCCTCTTGAAGCCAGCATCTCTGTCAGGTTTAAGACAGATTAAATGATGCCATCTTTGCATAACAAGAGGGTAGCAATCTCGAGATGTTTACACCAGATGCGGTATTTTTCAATTCTTTAATATCTGTTTAGAAAATCAAAGAATAAAGATAGTCCAGGTAAAAGTTTTTCCCGAGTTCCTTACCATTACAATCTTTCTCAATAGTTAGCTAACTGGAGCTATAAATAGCTTTATTGTGTTCTACAAAAGCAGTATTTTATCTTTTTCCCCTGCTATACTACATACACTTGGTAATTAGAAAGCGCATATAGGAGCCAATTAACCTAATAAAAACTATTCCAGCCCTATTTTAAAGTTTAGAGGCCATAGGATAGAGTACTAACAGCATCTTGCATGTTTAAATGTTCATAGAATTGGCTTTAAATGACCCAAATGAATCTCGTAGCTCATGAAGAAGTAGGAGAGTTCATTAGAGCAGGCATGTAGAGCAGTTACCGAAGCAACATTTTTTAACAACTGAAGCTTACATGATTACAAGTCACTTTCTTTTATGAAAATGACCAATTAGCAGCAGGCTATTTTATCAAGCTGGAAACATAGGCTTGATTTTTTCTATTTTAATGAAAAAGACAAGATGGTGCTTAAATTTGAGTTTAATGGGCTGCAAACTCTCTCCCTCATTCTGTAGCATTGAAGTCAAGTCCAAGAAAGAATAGATGTATTTATAGGGACAGCTTCGTGCCCTCTGTGTAACCGGAAGGCCCGGGGAAGATACCTGTGATAGCAAGCCTCCTAAAATGGAATTACGCGACCTTTTCTTCTCAGCCCCACACTTCTGGTAGAAAATCGGAGAACAGAATGATGAGCAGAATATTAAAGGTGAACTTTACCACCACACATTGGCACGTGGGCCTTGATTTGGGGAAGTAGATGCTGAGCTGCTGAGCACAGAGTTCAGGGAACGGAGGTTGGGGGGTGGGGCGGTGCTGGAAGAGTACAACAGGAGAGCCGGGATTCGGAGGGGAGCCCTGAGGCCGCATCTGACAATATTCCCTCCGTGGGGAAGCGCAGAGGCAAACTTTATCCTCTAAAGGAATCACACTGGACTGGAAATGGCCAGGCCCCTGTTTCACTTCTAGTTCAGCCGCCAGCTGGGGCTCCCTCTGGTTCACCTTGGCTCAAAATCCGAGACAACCCGGAAGTGGGTGGCAGTAGAACGTTGTCAGCCAGGCACCCTCCTTTCTTGAAGAGGGTCAGGGTGGCTGATTTTCATGTCTGCCACACACGGTTGCTCACATAGATACGGATACATGATGCTTGATTCTGTTTATATGCTTATTGCATATAATTCACAAGGACAAAAGTGACCAAAACTGAAGACAGGCAAGTGTTCATCCAATGTATCATTAAAAAACCACTTATCATCAAAGGTAATAAATATGCAGTAATATGGACTTTGCCCTTCACATGTCAAACTGCTTAAGGATAAAAACATCACAGAAAAAAATGAACTAAAATGTATGTATTCAATAGTGAGTTAAAACATACTCAATATATTATGGGTCAAGTTGCAATTAAGGCCAGTATTTAAAAAATCACACTGTTAAAAGCCTTTCCAAGCAGGAAAGCTGAGCTCTCTGAAAGCGTCGCCACAGTTGTGGGACTTACCCTGGCCACAAACAGAAGGAATGGCCCTGTCCACAGGCAAGACAGACAGGAGAATGCTACTTCCTCAGCCTACCCCGTGACACAAAGCTTATTATGCAGTCTATACCTGTTCACTGCAAAGGATTCATAGACATCATTTCTCAGCTGCTTCAGTATTGTTTGTTTATAAAATAGTCAAATGTTAAAGCGTAAAACAACTTACTCCTTAACACTTGGTGGTTATTCAATGACCTGATTTAAAAAGAAATTTTCATATCAAAGATATTTCCAAATGAGGTCTCAATGAACTTCTATTGAGAAGCTGAAAAAATTAAACTGTACCTCTAAATTAACATGGAATTAAAGAGGGTATTAAATAAGAAAATAACTATCATGGAGATTCAGGGGAGAATCAAGTGTTTGGGATTAAAATATTAGGAAAGAGCCACAGTTTATTAAATTTATAGTACAGACTCCCCAGAATTTCTCTGTGAGCAAAGTGAAATATTGAAATAAGTATCATCAGTGCTTCTGTCTTTCATTCTTTATTCCTCTTCTGGCCATTTCATCACCTCAGACTCTCAGAACCCCCGTGCTCTACCCTGCAACACTCCACACATATCTGAATGGTCCGTCTTGCCTTCCAAATCCCTCTCCAATACCCTCTCCTTTTCCCTCCACAGCTTGACTCTTACTACACACTAATGACTAACACAAGGCAAGAACTAGTTGTTTGATGTGAGGAACCCGTATGCAGAGTGTCTTCAATTATAATTACAGAGAGGTGCACAAACTGAGGATGGATGCAATATTCTTCCACCAGGATTACACTTCCCAGCTAAGCTTATGGAATACTGTATGCAATCAGTCATCTATTTGGAGCTGGCCCCGACACCAGGCTGCCACCTGTACCCATATCGTAATAAAGTGCAAAATGCACCAACAACTATTCCCACTCTACCCTTTTAGTTCTAATATACACAACTGAGTGAATGTGAAAAGAGAACCAGTTGGCACAGGATTAATAATATATTCAGTAAAGCACTTTTATGATTCATTTTTTTATGATAGAGCAAGGGAGACTAAAATGAACTTAAATAAATGTATCTGTGTCACTTTAAGGAAAAACTGTCAATACACAATACCTTGCCAATGTTAACTCTCTCTCCAGGGTGGTCAATATCATGGTAAGGCTAAGATGGCTCTGATCCAACTACTATACTCCCTAGTTATGGGTGTTTAGGCAAGTTATTAGGTGAAAATAAGAATGTATAAGATTGTTGAGAGGATTAAACAGGTTAATGTACATAAAGCACTTAAAACAGTGAAACATTTGTTCAGGAAACTGAGCAAACTACATGATCTAGATGTAGGAAATGACTCATTTAATAAGTCTAAATTATTATAATTCAAAATGTTTATGGCAAGTTAGGTCCAATAGAGACATTATAATAGGTCTTCATTCCCCTTATTTACCAGATCTGGAACAATGTGACTCCTGGCTCTTCCACAGTGTGAAAATAACCCTAAAAAATAAACATTTTGAATCATTTCAGGACATCAAGGCAGCCAGGATGGCCAAACTAAGAGACACTCACAGAGGAGGACTTCTGGGACTGCTTCAGAGAGTGGCAGGAATGACAGGATGAGTGTTTTAAGTCAGGGGCAATATTTTGGGTGTATTCATGGCAATATGCTTTTTACTGTACTACTTTTTTTTCACTTAAACACTCACCATATTTTGTGAGTACACTGTATATACCTTGATTTTTCAAAAACAGAGCTTAATTTTCAGAGTAGAAACTAGAAATATTATATTTGTTTAAAGCTCTGCTGGTATCTATTTTCTAAAAGTACCCCCAACCACTTGACTTGCAGGTGAAAATAACATCCCTTCTCTTTCAGTGAATACTTTGTGCATTTTAATAGAGAAGGTTATTTTTTAGCTGCAGAAGAAGACAGAAATTTGGTTCAGCCCAGGGTCTTTAAGCTTCCCACAAATCAAGATGTAGTAAAAGCAAAGGATAATTATGAGAATTTATGTCTATTCTCCACCAAACTTCTTCAGAACAGATTGGTCCACCATGATTACAACCATAACGGCTTGAAGTGGATGCAACACTACACAATTGCTCTGAGAATCATGACACGGTGTTCTTGGCAAAGACTGTGGTTTCTTTACTACCTGTGCCATCAGCCATGTCAGCAGAATGGTTAGTAAATCAATTGTTTTAGTAGGTAAGAATATAAGGAGTAGTATTGTATCTAAAAGGAGTATTTCTAAAAGACATAATACTATTAATGCAACCATTTTAAATATAATATTCTTAGAATAAAAAATTTTAAAAAGCACAAAGACACATTTTCTTCAATAATAATTTTAAGACATACTAAAACAGAAAGTTAAAGTTACTTAACAATATAAATCATTTCCAATTATAATCATTTTAATAGTTTATATGAGAAACAAGAATCAATATATTTAGGAAAATGTGAAAATTTATTTTACTTTTAATGAAAATTATTTTAGAGTACACTCTTAACTCCTGCTCTAAGTATAAAATAATATCACAAGAAGTTTTCTTCCCACATCCCATCAAGATCTCTGCTCTGGAACAACCACTTTCATCCACTAAAGAATAAAGAGCTCTAGATTCACCTCCACTCACATGCAATAAATAAAAGACTGGGCACAATAAGTGAAACAACTGTCCTAATGTGTTGCCCAACAAGAAGTACTAATAAAGAAGAAAGAACCAAGGTGAGGTCTAAGACTGTGAAGTTTACTTCCTGGAGAAGAATTGCGGCTGCAATGGATAGGGGGAGGAGAAACCTAAACAGCACCTGATAGTTCCCTTCAGCCGAAGTAACAAAGTTCAGAATGGCCAACATGGCTAGAATTATAAACACAAAGATGTGGCAGAAAGAGATACTCAATGAAAGAGCTATGAGGAGGTTCTGCTGAAGTCCTCAGATGAATACTGAGTAGTGCATGTCTTGAGAAGCACTACCAAGGCTGAAGAAACAAATGCTGATCAGAACCAGACTGACCCAAAGCTTAGGAGGACCAGAAACTGTTCATATGCATATCAGCCTTACTGACAAGGCTTTCTACCACATGGAACATTGAGGGAAGTCTTCAGAAGAATATTGTGCCATATAGGAGAAGTGGGATCACATTAACCCAGAATCAGAGGCTGCTCTCTACCTGCCTAACAAATCTTACAAGCAAGACTTGAAAGAGATAAAGTGTTTTCAAGTAATTTAATTTCACCCCTGAAGGAGGTAAAAATATTTAAAGAAATATGCAGTAAAATTCCTGGCATCCAACAAGGCAAAATTCACAGTGTCTACTGTGTCATCAGAAATTGCAAATATATGGGGCCAGGTATACAGGTCAGTGGCATAAGCACCTGCCTGGCTAAGTGCAAGGTTCTGAGTTCAATCCCCAGCACCAAAAGAAAAAAATTTGTTCAAACATTTGTTGGTCATAAGTGCCTGCCTCGCTAGGAAATTACAAACATAAATCAGGAATGATAAAATAGGTAGAGAAAAGAGTGAGTCTAAGAAATATGGATTGCCTCATATAGTACAAAGACCTAGATCAAACTCTAGGGGGAAAAAGCAGGAAAAACACATAAGGTGAAATCAGGAGAAGATTAGATACTGTATAAGAAAAAATTAGTGATTATGAAAACACTTTAATAGAAATTACCCAAAAAGAAGCATAGGTAGAAGTAAGACTAAGGGAAAAAAAAAATGACCTGAGTGTCTTGGTAACTTTTCTCTCATTGCTGAGACAAAATACCTGACATCCAGAATTTAGGAAGGAAAGGTTTATTTAGCTCACAGTTTGTGGAGGTTTCAGTTCATACTCAACTGGCTCCAAGGCAGAGAGACACATGGCAGAGGGCAGCAGTTCATGGGGGCAGAAAACAGCAAAAGCAACAAGCGCAAAAGGGGAGGAGCAGCAGAGAGCAGCCTCTTTCCCTCCCTTATACTGCATGCAGGCTCCCCGCCCCAGGTGGGTGTAGCAGTCACACCCATAATCCCAGCATTGGACTATGTATCAATCAAAAGCTCTAGAAGCCCTGCCCATGACTGCATGGGGCTTTGGGAGAATGTGCAGACACAAACCATAACATTGAGCATCAGCAAGTTGAGGAATGACATTCAGTTGGGAGGGAGTGGGTAGAGAAAAGGATGACCAGATACTCTAGACTCAGTCTTAGGTTCTCCCCCTTCCCTCTCCCCCAGTGAACCTAGAGACTGAACCATTTTCAAACACCTCCATACATCTCACTATCTTGAGCTTCCATTTCTGTTTTATCATATTTTCCTTCGTTCTTTACAAGCTGGAGATGACTTTTTTCCTTTATGTAAAGTATTAGGTAGCTGAACGCTTATTAACCTATTATATCTTCTTCCAATTATATTTATGTTCAAGATAATTCAAGTCTTAGGTTCTTCATAAATTTCATGCAATTTTACTAAGCTACTGTGATTTCCATGTGTTCTGAACTCCTGCAGTTTAATGATGCTCCACAATAAGACTGTAACACAACATTTTATGTATTTGTGGGGATTTTATCTACTAGTTTCCATATTTATTCTAGGTTATTGCTGTAACCCTTATTTCTTTTATTCCCAGTATGCGTTGAACATACTCAGTAACTAATTGTAGTATGATGAATAAATTTGTGTGACTATACTGAATGTTCATTCCCTTGTACTGACCATGAGTGCTTTTTATAAAATATTTAGTCATCTGGGGTTTTCTTGTTTCTGAATGCTAAACTGCCCAATAGATCCAGCCCCCAGGAGGATAGTGAGAACTCTTCATCCTCCACTCGTGGTCTGGAGACTTACACTCTTCTCCATTACTAGAACCTTCCCACAAATCAAGATGTAGTAGCTATAACAAAATGTGTGTTTTTCTTCTAGGCATTAATGCTACATAACAAGTTGCATCAAAACATGGTGGCTTACAATAACAATGTTTGTTTTCTTTTCTGCCTGTCTCCACTATTGTGAGTCAGACATCTCCACATGGCTTGGTGGACAGTTCTGGTTTGGAGTCTCGTTTAACTACAGCCAGATGTCATTGGACTTACAGCACCTGAAGGCAGACTTAGTCCAGTCAGTCCTCTTTTCAAGTGACTTACTCACATGGCTGACAAGTTGCTACTGACTTTTAGTGGAAGGGACTCATTTTCCCTGCATGTGGGTTTCTGTAAGCGCTACTTGAACATCCTCACGGAATGGCAGTTGTTCACAGAGAGAACAATCTAGGCGAAGGGCAAGAAATTCAGATGCTAAGAATGCCCTTTCGTATCTGTGCACAAAAGTCCCATATTATCACTTCTACCACTTTCTCTGAGGCCATACAGGTCAGTCCCCCTTCACCGTGGGAAGGGGCTACGGGATGCAAATGACAGAAGGAAGGAATGTTGAGGCTGTCCTGTGTGCTGGCTACCATACTCCCCTCTCTAGAAGCACTGAGTCATTCAATCAGGCTTTGCATGCTTGCCTGTCATCTGTAACAAACATTTCCTATTAATTTTACATTCACCATTAAACCTATAAATATCTTATGTAGCCTGTGAGACATAGCACTAATGTGGTCATAAATGCACATGTTGTGTCTGTACAATACACATGTTTATTCTTTAGAATTTTTCTAATGATGAATTATTTCATGTGTTTTATTATATTAAACAATAAGTACTTCACAGGGAAAAATCAAAGAATAAAGTGTTGAAATTTAATATTTATTGAATATTTATTGTAAAAAGCATCCATTTTTCAACCTCAACTGGTTTTTGGTGTACTGAGTCTGAAAAAGGAAACACAGGAAATAAATTCCTGTATGAACTACAATGGAAATGTGAATAGAACTCTATGAAAACAATCTTAACGTCAATTATCACACCTGAAGCAGTTTTACATGTGACAACAGCTCTTTCCATATGCACACATTATTTGCTCTGACAACATATGTGTTTTGCTTCCTCAACTTTTTGTAGGAAACACTTGACATCTTCCTGGTCTTCCCGATTTGTCAGGAGTTTCTTTTCATATTATACAATGTGTAGTAAGAACATAAATATCCGTACAATAAAGTATTAAATTTTTTAATTTTAAACGTAAAAGAACAAAAACATATGAACAGACAGACAGCCATTTACATAGTAGCACAAGAGTAGTAAAGCAATACTAAATTATAGACAAGGTGACAAGGAGTTAACAATGATTATTGTATTACATATTGATAACTTCAAAGAGCATACTCAAGAAAACAAATATACACATGCAAGATGGACCACATAATTAATCATTAACTGTTCCTTTTAATAAAGCAATAGAAGTCAGTAGAACAACTTTGTTACCTGTCCTGCATATATATACATACATAATTCTCCCTTTCTTCCTTTCTCTTTTCCCTCATCCCAATTGCTCTGTACTTTTGAGCAGTTTCCTTTTGTTTCAGAATGTCTGTTAAACCCCCTAATTTTCATTCACACTTTCAGGCTCTTACACCAATGATACAATACATTGCTTACACATGCATGTCTGATTTATTTCACTTATAAGTATGGTCTCTAGTTGTGACCATTTAACTATTTGCCTAAAGCTTATCTTTCTTTTTTTTATTTTAAAAGTAAAAGAACGAGAACATTAGCAAGCAGACACAAAGCACAAGAACAGTACAAAAACTGAATTACAGATAAGGTGACAGGGAATCAACAATGGTTGTTGTATTACATAGAGATAACTTTAACGTGTATGTTCAGGGTAATGCATATAGACATACAAGACTAATCAAACAACTAATCACTGACTGTTCCTTACAATAAAGCGACATGAGACAATAGTTCAACCATATTAGCCATCCTGCATATACATACATACGTACATAGTAATCCCTTTCTTACTTTTTTCCTTCCCCTCATCCCAGTTGCTCTTTGGGCAGTTTCCTTTCATACCTCCTAATTTATATTCCCACTTTCAGGTCCTTGCACTAACGATACAATATGCTGTTTGCACATGCACATCTGATTTATTTCACTTATGAGTATGGTCTCTAATTGTGAGCATTTGCCTAAAAAAGCCTCAAGTTTGTCTTTCTTTATAGCTGAGTAATATTCCATTATGTAAACATGCCACAGTTTTTTTATTCAGTCCTCTGTGTATGGACATTTGGGTTGCTTCCATGATTTAGCTATTACAAATTGTGCTGATATAAACATGGGTGCACATATATTGCTATGATATGATGTTTTCAGATCTGGGAAAATACCCAAAAGGGGAATAGCTGGGTTGAACGGGACCCCTAGACCTAGTTTGCTGAGGAATCTCCAGATTTCCACAGTGGTTTCACCAGTCTGCATTCCACCAGCAGTGGAGAAGCGTTCCTATTTCTCCACAGTCTTGCCAGCATTTGTTATTGGTTGATTTCTTAATGCTGGCCAATCTTACTGGGGCGAGATGAAACCTCAATGTTGTTCTTTTGCATTTCTTGAATGAATAATGATGTAGAACATTTGCTCATATGTTTATTTTCCATTTGTGTTTTTTTATCTGAGAAGTGTGTATTCATCTCAGATGCCCATTTCTGGATTGGGTCTTTGAATTTGGACAGGCTCATGTTTTTTAATTCTTTGTTTGTTCTAGATAGAAGACCTTTGTCTGAGGAACAGCCAGCTAGGATTATTTCCCAATTTGTGGGTTTTCTTTTTACTCTGCTGGTGATTTCTTTAGATGTGGAAAAACATTTCAGTAAGATGAGGTCCCAGTTATTGATTTTTAAAGTGTTTCCCTTGCAGTTTGATTTTTCTTCATGAACTTTCTGCCTACTCCTATGTCTTCAAGATTTTTACCTACCTTCTCTTCCAATAGAGTTAGTGTTTCTGTTTCAATATTGAGGTCTGTGATCCATTTTGACTTGAGTTTGGTGCATGGTGATAGATTTAGGCCTATTTTCAGTCTTTGGCAAGAGGCGAGCCAATTTTTCCAGCACCATTTATTAAAGAGGCTATCTTTCTTCCAATGAGCTTGTTTGGCCCCTTTGTCAAATATGAGGTGTCTGAGTGTGCTTCTGGTTGTGGCTGCATCTTCCAGTCTGTTCCCTTGATCTCAGGTCTGTTTTTTAGCCAGTACCAGGTTGATTTTATTACAGTAGCTTTGTAGTACAATTTCGGGTCAGGGATTGTGATTCCACCTGACTTGTCCTTGTTGCCCAGGATTGCTTTTCCTATTCTGGGTCTCTTCTGGCTCCAGATGAACTTAAGGAGTGTTTTCTCTAGATCTTTGAGGTATGCTAGTGATGGTTTAATGGGAATTTCATTGAATCTGTACAACAATTTGGTAGTATAGCTATTTTCACAATGTTGGTTCTTCCTAACCATGAGCAGGAAACGCTTTTCCACTTATTGAAATCCTTTCCTATTTCTTTTTTCAGAGTGCTGTAGTTTTCATTGAATAGATCTTTTAATTCTTTTTTTAGATTGATTCCTAAATATTTCAATTTCTTGCATGCTATTGTAAAAGGTATGGCTTCCTTAATTTTTGTCTCAGTATGCTTGTTGTTCGTGTATAGGAATGCTATTGATTGGGGGGTATTAACTTTGTATCCAGCTACACTGCTGAATTTGTCAATTAATTCCAGGAGTCTTCTTGTGGAGTTTTTGGGGTCTTCCATGTAAAGTATCATGTCATCTGCAAATAGTGATAGTTTTACTTCTTCCTTTCCTATCCTTATTCCTTTTATTTCTCTCTCTTTTCTAATTGCTCTGGCTAATGCTTCCAGAACTATGTTGAATAGGAGTGGTGACAATGGACATCCTTGTCTTGTTCCTGACTTTAAAGTGAAAGTTTTCAGTTTATGTCCATTTAGTATGATGTTGGCTGTTGGTTTGTCATAGATGGCTTTGATCAGATTGAGGTAAAGGCCATCTATTCCTATTTTTTCTAGGGTTTTTAACATGAATCCATGTTGGACTTTATTAAAAGCTTTTTCTGGATCTGTTGAGATGATCATGTGGTTTTTGTCTTTGGCTTTGTTGATATGGTGCATTACATTAATTGATTTGCAAACATTGAACCATCTCTGCATTCCTGGAATGAATCCACCTTGGTCATGATGTATGATTTTCTTGATGATTTGCTGCATTCTATTTGCTAGTATTTTATTGAGTGTCTTTGCATCTGTTATTAGGGAGATTGGTCTGTAGTTCTCTTTCTTGGTTGGGTCTTTCTCGGGTTTTGTTATCAGTATAATACTTGCCTCCAGAAATGAGCTAGGGAGAATTGCTTCCTTTCCAATTTCATTGAAGAGTCTGAGGAGTGTTGGCATTAAATCTTCTCTGAATTTTTATAGAATTCTGCTGTGAATCTTTAGGGCCTGGGCTTCTCCCTGTTAGTAAGTTTTTAATGACATTTTCCATCTAATTAATTGATATTGGGTTGTTCAGGACTTTTATATCTTCTTGATTCAACTTTGGTCATTCGCACATTTCTAGGAATCTGTCCATTTCTTCTGAGTTTTCTATCCTATCAGTGAAAGATCTTCATAGTAGGTATGTACTAACAGTCATTTGAATTTCTGTAGGATACGTAGTGTTTTCATTCTTTTCATTCCTGATTGCATGAACTTGAGTTCTTTCCTTTCTTACTTGATAAGGTTGGCTAGGGGTTTATCAATTTTATTTATTGTTTCAAAGAACCAACTTTTTGATTCATTTATTTTATGCAGGGTTTTCTTTGTCTCAATTACATTAATTTCTGCCATGATCTTGTAATCTCTTTCTTTGGGCTTTGGGTTTGACTTGTTCTTTTTCTAAAAGTTTGAGGTGCAACATTTAGGCTATTTATTTGTTCTCTTTCTGTTTTCCTTATGTGTGAGTTCAACACTATACATTTCCCTCTGAGGACTATTCTCATTGCATCCTACAAATTCTGGTAAGTTGTATGTGCATTTTCATTTGTTTGCTTTTTTTACTTTCTTCTGTGACCCGTTGGTTGTTCAGGAGGCTATTATTTAATTTCCAAGTGTTTGTGGAGTTTTTGGAGTTCCTTTTGTCATTAATTTCAAATTTCATTGCACTGTGGTCAGATAATATGCATGGGATAATTTCAATTCTTTTGCATTTACATAAGTATGCTCTATGGACTAGAATGTGGCCTACTTTAGAGAAAGTCTCATGTGCAGCTGAGAAAAATGTGTACTCCAGTGTTGTGGTGTGGAACACTCTGCGTACATCTACTAAATCCATTTGTTCACAGATTTGATTCAGGTCTGTTATTTCTTTGCTGAGTTTTTTCCAGTTGATCTGTCTCTGTGCATCAAAGAGGTGTTGGGGTTCCCTATTACAATAGTGTTATTGATTATTTGCTTTTTCATGTCTGTTAAGATTTAATTTATATAGTTTGGTGCTCCAATACTTATATAGTTTGGTGCATACATGATTAGGATTATTATCTCTTCCTCTTGCAGTTTTTCCCTAACTACTATGTAGTGATCTTCTTTATCTCTTTTGATTGTTTTCAGTTTGAAGTTTACATTGTCTGCAAACATAATAGCTACCCCTGCTTTTTTTGGGAAACTGTTGCATGGAGAATTGTTTTCCATCCTTTAACTTTCAGTCTATGGCTTTCATTTTGAGTGAAGTGTGTTTCCTGTATACAGAATATTGTGGGATTTTATTTCTTAATCCACTCTGTTTCTTTTGACTGGTGAACTTAGGCCATTTACATTAATGGTTATAACTGATATATGTTGGCTTGTCCATGACATGTTATTTACTTTCTGTTGGTTTCTTAGTATTGCTCTGTTTAATTGCTTGCTTTTCTTGAGGGTTCCTTTCTATTAGTGTTCTTGAGATTATGGTCTTTTTTTCTCTGTCTAGAATACCTTTCAGTACTTTTTGTAAGGTTGGTTTGGTACTCATGAAATTCTTCAGTTGTTTTTTGTTATAGAAATATTTTATTTCTCCATTGAATTTGAAGAATAGTTTTTCATGATACATCAGTCTGGGTTGGAAGTTGTTTTGTCTCAGAACCTGTAATACCAAGCTCTTCTCAATTGGATGGTTTGTGTTGAGAAATCTGCTGTTATTCTGATCGGCTTTCCTTTATAGGTAATCTATTTCTTTTCTCTAGTAGCTTTTAATATTCTGTTCTTTTTCTGGTTATCTAGGATCTTGACTATTATATGTCTGGGTGTATTTTTATTTGGGTTATGACTAGTTGGAGTTCTATATACCTCATTTAATTGCACATTAAAATCTTTTTCCATGCTTGGGACATTTTCCGTATAATTTCTGCAACTATTCTTTTTATGTCATTTGTGTTGCCTCCTGCTATTTCATTGACTCCTGTGAGTCTGATATTATTTCTCTTTGCCTTGTCTTGCAGCTGTTGAATTGATTTTTCCTGGATCCTTGTTGATTTTAAGAGATCCTTCCTTTCATGATTCCTAGCTGCCGTCTGTCTTCAACATCTGAAATTCTATCTTCAGCTCCATTCAAGTGGTTTTGCAAAGTTTCAGTGGAAGTTTTCAAATCCTGGAAATCTCTTTGAGTCTGTTTCATGCAGTCTAGTTCATTCCTATATTGTTCATGTAATGTTTCTATCTGTTGCCTATGTTCATCTATTTTTTAATCTGTTTCTTCTCTAGATGTGCTAAACAATTCTTTTGTTATTATTGTCATTTCCATTTTTGCCTGAGAGATTATTTCTAATGTGATCTCTTCTATGGGCTGATGGAATTGTTTCTTTACTTCAGATATGCTCATTTCAGAGATTTCAGGTATGTGGCTTCCAAATTCTCCTATGTCAGTGTCTCCTGGACTTGTTCTGGGTGGAGTTGAGTTCTGAGATGGCATTTTGCTCCTATGTCTTGTCATTTTGGATGTCAGATAAAAAGTGCTGAGCTACAAGCTACCCAAGCAGCTCACAATTGGACTCTAGGGATCCTAGTTTATCTGGATATCAAACTTATCCCAAGATGGTGGACAATAGTGGATCACTTGTCCCAGAATCGCCAGGCAATTGGTGGAGTCCGTGGCTCAGACCACAGTTGTGACGGTGGGGGATTTTTGACCTTCAGTACCAGAGTCTTCAGGCCATGGATGGAAAGTGTGTGGGCCTCAGCCAGGACTCCAATGTTGGGAAGACAGGAGCCACTGCTCTGGGATTCTCAGGTAGCTGGTTGGCTAAGGGCAGGCTTCACCTCCAAACCTAGAGAACCACAGAGCCCAGGGCAGCTCCTGCATAGCTGACTCACCCACCAATGGAGAGGTCCACAGAAACAGGGCTGCTCTGGCAGTGCAGGCCTCACCTGCCAATGGAGAGGTCCACAGAGATGGGGCCATTCCATTGCCACCTCCATGGGGAGGCTTCCTGAATTAACTGACAAATTCAGCAGTGTAGCTGGATACAATTCAACACCCAAAACTCAATAGCATTCCTGTACACAAACAACAAACAGAGAGAAATTAAGGAAACCATACCTTTCACAATAGCATCCAAGAAATTGAAATATTTAGCAATAAATCTAATAAAAGAAGTGAAAGATCTATTCAATGAAAACTACAGTACTCAGAAAAAAGAGATTGAAGAGGATTTCAATAAATGGAAAAACATTTGTTGTTCATGGATAGGAAGAACCAGCATTTTGAAAATGGCCATACTACCAAATTTGTTGTACAGATTCAATGCAATTCCCACTCAACTACTATTAGCATACCTCACAGATCTAGAGAAAACATTCCTTAATTCATCTGGAACCACAAGAAACCTAGAATAGTGAAACCATCCTGGGAAACAGGACTACTCAGGTGGAATTACAATCCCTGACATGGAATTATACTACAAAGCTACTGTAATAAAATCAACATGATACTGGCTTAAAAACAGACCAAAAGATCAATGGAACAGACTGGAAGACATAGACACAACCAAAAATACACTAAGCCAGCTAATCTTTAATACAGGGGCCAAATAAACTCACTGGAAGAATGATAGTTTCTTTAATAAATGGTGCTGGAAAAATTGGCTTGCCACTTTCTGAAGACTGAAAATAGACCCAAGTCTCTCACCATGCACCAAACTCAAGTCAAAATGGATTACAGAACTCAATATTAAAACAGAAAGACTAAATGTATTGGAAGAGATAGTAGGCAAAAACCTTGAAGACATAGGGGTAGGAAGAGCATTCATGAACAAAAACCAAACTGAAAATGCTCCAAAAAATCAACAACTGCAATCTCATCCTACTGAAAAGTTTTTGCACATCTAAACAAATCACCAACAGAGTAAAAAGATTACCCACAAATTGGGAAAAAATTTTAGCTGACTGTCTTTTGGATGAAGGTGTTCTATCTAGAACATATAAAGAATTAAAAAACATCAGCCCCTCTAAATTCAAAGACTCAGTCCAAAAATGGGTATCTGAGATGAACACGCACTTCTCAGATGAAGAAATACAAATGGCAATAAATACATGAGAAAATGTTCAACATCATTATTCGTTCGAGAAATGCAAATTGAAACAACCCTGAGATTTCACCTCACCCCAGTAAGAATGGCTATCATTAAGAAATTATCCAATAACAAATGCTGTCAAGGCTGTGGAGAAATAGGAACTCTTCTCCACTGCTGGTGGGAATGCAGACTGATGAAACCTCTGTGGAAATCAATTTGGAGATTCCTCAGCAAACTAGGTCTAGATGTCCCATTCAATCCAGATATTCCCTTTCTGAATATTTTCCCAGAACATCTGTAAACATCATACCACAGCGATATGTGTACATCCATGTTCATAGCAGCACAATTTGTAATTGCTTAATCATGTTAGCAAGCCAAATATCCATTCACTGAGGCTTGGATAAAAAAAATTGTGGTATTTTATATAATGGAGTATTACTCAGGTCTAAGGAAAGATAAACTCAAGGCTTTTATACATAAATGGTCACAACTAGAGGCAATACTCATCAGTGAAATAAATCAGACCTGCATGTGTAAGCAACAGATTGTCTCACTACTGTAAGAACCTGAAAGAGTGAATAAAAACTAGGAGTTATGACAGACATTGTGAGATGAAAGGAAAGTACTCAAAAGTAATGGGTGTCTGGGGTGTGGGAAAGGAGAAAGGAAAGAAGGGGAAGCTATGTATGTATGTATATACAGGATAGCTAACAGTTGTTCTGCTCTCTTCTATTGCTTTATGGAAAGAAAGAGTTAATGATTACTGGTTTGGTCATTATTGCATGTCTCTATTTGTTTTCCTGAGAAACCACTTTGAAGATATCAATACATAATACAACAATCATTGTTAATTTTTTACCACTTTTTCTGTCACTTTGAATTGTTTTTATTGTTCTTACACTATTTTGTATTTGGATGTCTGTTTTTTAATGTGTTTTTCCTTTCTTCTTAAGATAAAAACAAGAAGACTCTTCACAGAAATAACAGCAGAAAAATTCCCAAACATGGATAAGAAGTTGACATGCAAATCAATGAAGCATATAGAACTCCAAGTAGCCATAAGCAAAGTTAGTCTACACCAAGGCACCTAATAATCAAGATTCCAGGAATTCAGTACAAGAACAGAATTTTAAAAGCAGGTAGATAAAGGAAACAAATCACCTATGAAGGAAAACCCATCAGAATGACAGCATACTTCTCAACACAAGCTTTCCAATCAAGCTTGGAGTAAGTTATTGCAAGCCCTAAAAGAAAACAATCTTCAACTGAGGCCCCCAAAACTATCTTCCAATATCAATGGAGAAATATGACACTTCCATGACAAAAAACACCTGAAGAAACTGATGACCACCAAACAAGCTCTAAGGAATAGTTGGAGGGATATTAGAAAAAGATAATGAAGACCACAGACACATGAACTTCAATAGAAAGAAGCTGCCATGCAGGTCAATCAATTAAACAGAGGAGAAATACAGTGAACCAAAAACAGGAAAATAGCATTAAAAAGATAAATCAATACATATCAGTTGTAAACATCAATGTAAATGGTCTCAATTCACCAATCAAAAAAAGAGACTGGCAGATTAGATCAAGAAACAAGAACCAGCAATATACTGCATTCAAGACACACATGTAATCCCCCAAATTTTTATAGATTAAAAGTCAAAGGATGGAAAACAATTCTCCATGCCACAAGAACTTAGAAAAAGGCAAGAGTAGCTATTGCATTTGCAGATAATGCAAACTTTAAGCCAAAACTGATCAAAAGTGACAAAGAAAGTCACTACATATTTGTTAAGGGAAAATTCCAAGAAGAACAGATACCAATCATAAATATATATATTCATCAAACACTGATGCAACAAACTACCTAACTCAAATATTAATAGACATGAAAAATCAAATAAGTGCTAACACAGTTGTATTGGGAAATGTCAATACTCCATTCTCACAAAAAGATCAATCAGACAAAAGAATCAACATAAATATCAGCATTATACCAACTCTGTGCTCAGATGGACCTGGTAGATGTTTATAGAATATTCCACCCCAAACTATCAGATTACATATTATTCTCAGCTGCATATGGGACATTCTCCAAAATACACTGTATACATTAGACCACAAAATATCTTTAAGTAACTATAGAGGAATTGAAATCATCGCATGTATAATACCTGACCATAGTGCTGTGAAACTGGAAATCAGTGAAAAAGAAACCACAAAAAACTACATAAATACATGGAAATTAAACAACACCCTTCTGAACAACCAGTGTGTCACAGAAGAAATTAAAGATGAAATTAAGCAGTATACACAATTAAACAATAATGCTAATATACAGGAACTTATTGAACACAATGAAAACAGTCCTAGGAGGGAAATTTATAGCAATGAACTCTCACATCACAAAAATAGAATGAGCTCAAATAACCTAATCTTGAACCTCAAATTTCTAGAAAAAGAAGAACAAATCAAACCTCAAGAACAAATAACATACAAGGGAGGAAATTATACAGATAAGAGTAGAATTTGATGCAATAGAGACTAAGAAAACAATACCAAGAATCAATGAATGAAAAAGTTGGTTCTTTGAAAGAATAAATAAAATTGATAAACCATTAACCAACCTTATCAAAAACAGGAATGAAAAAACACAAAGTAAAGCAATTAGGAATGAAAAAAGGGAAATCACAATAGATCCTACAGAAATCCAGATCATCAATACCTACTGTTGTAGTCTGAGGTTTTTCAAGGAGAACAAGAAGATGCAGACACAACTACAAACACACTCAGCCACCTTATCTTTTACAAAGGGGCCAAACAAGTTCACTGCAAGAAAGATGGTCTCTTTAATAAATAGTACTAGAGAAACTGGCTTTCCACTTACCAAAGATTAAAACTAGACCCATGCGAAGATCTAAATATTAAAACAGAAACACTAAATTTAGTGGCAGAGAAAATACACAGAAATATGGAAGACATGGTTGTAAGCAGAGACTTCATGAACAAAATCCAGACTTCATGGGAAATACTACAAAGAATCAACAAATGGGACCTAAGCTTATTAAAGTTTTTTCACAAAAAAGAAATTACCCATGTAGTGAAAAGAAAGCCCATGAATTGGGATAAAATTTATAGTCGGTTATTCCTTAGACAAATGACATATATGTAAAACATATAAAGAATTGAAAAAATCACCCCACACACACACAATTCGAAGTCTCAATCCAAAAATGGGTATCTGAGATGAATACACACTTCTCAGATGAAGAAATACAAATGGCAAATAAGTACATGAGAAAATGTTCCAACATCATTGGTCATTTGAGAGATGCAAATTAAAACAGCACTGAGGGCTGGGGATATAGCTCAGTGGAATAAGCGCTTGCCTAGCAAGCGCAGGGTCCTGAGTTTGATCCCCAGTACCGCAAAAAATAAAAATAAAAATAAAAAAATAAAATAAAATAAAACAGCACTGAGATTTCACCTCCCTCCAGAAAGAATGGTTGTCATCAAGAAATCAACCAATAACAAATGCTGGAGGGGCTGTGTGGAAAAAGGAACTGTTCTCACTGCTGGTGGGAGTGTAGCCTGGTACAACCACTATGGAAATAACTGTGGAGAGTCCTTAAAAAACTAAGAATAGTCCCACTTGACTCAGCTATTCCCCTTCTAAGTATCTTCCCAAAAGAATTAAAAGTATCCTACCAAGGCAATATATGTGCACCCATGTTTATAGAAGCACAATTTGTAATAGCTAGATCTTGAAAACAACCCAAATACCCATGAAGTGAGGAATGGATAAAAACGTGGGTTTTTTTATAACATGATGTGATACTCAGCCATAAAAAATGATAAACTTGAGACATTTACAGGTAAATGGATGCAACTCAAGACCATACTCAGAAATGAAATAAATCAAATGCATATGTGTAAACACCATATTGGCTCCCTGGTGTGAGAAGCTGAAAGAGAAAATAAAATTCAAAATATACAATAGATATTTTGAATGAAGAAGAAAGTGTTCAAAATAAAAGAGAAAATGGGATAGGGAAAAAGGGAAAAGAAAATCATATATATATATATATATATATATATATATGATAGTTGTGATAGCTATATAGCTAGCTTCTCTTACTTCATTGAAGAGAGAGATTTGAGCTAATATTGTTTGGACAATATTTCATGCCTGTATCTTGTACTCTGAATAACTACTATGAAGATAACAATATGAAATGTATTAATTATTGTCACTGTCCTACTAGCCTGTTTCGAAACTCTGCTTTATTGTAACTTTTACATTTTTCTCCCTTTAAAATAAAAAAGATTTCTCTGTGGTGTTTTGCAGGCATTATTTTCTTTGTAAACTATAAAACTGCGCCGCACATATTCAGTACTGAGTAAGACAACCATCGGCTAACTTCGCATTTTGAGTAACATCATACTTGCTGCATAACTCATCAGCAGCATCTCCCCCATCTTCGGTTTCACTGTAGGAAGTTTCCATCTCAGGCTTCCATTTTGTCAAGGTCTCCCCGCCAATGTTTCCATCATGGTGCAATGTTGACATCATCAGCACCGTTTTGCTCTTCTTTGCCATATGAGGCCAGTGTTATATCCTTCTGAAATCCAAAGATTGCACTGTGAAATTCTCTTTTAAAATTGCCACATTTCGTTTGGAATTTCTGCTTTGTTCACGCATACAGTCCCGTTTCTGGTCAACTTGTGCTCCGTTAGCAAATGTAACATCAATTGGAATCCAGTAAACCAAATGTCAACTGTCATATTCCAATTAGTTTGGGAGAAGGGAGCAATAAGTCTGTTCACAACATCATTTGGTTTACAATACAAATAAAGACCTGTGGCTGAGTTCCAGGACAAATTTCTAAAATGAAAACATAATAAGTCTTCACATCTACAATGGCATAATTTTTTATGATACATTTTGAAGGCTTTTTGAACTATACTGTCTGAAACTGCAGTGGCCATGAGATGCTGCAAGATGTCATCAGTAGTCAGGTATTTATATGGTGTACAAAGTTGTTGACAATTACTCACAAATCTTTTAAATTATGAGCAGAGAGCAGCCAGATATATTAGTTCTTTTTCTTTCTTAGTGGGTGGTTTTGTCATCAAACCTCAGGCAATTTTGAAGAAAACCAAATCTCCTCAGTGTCACTGTTATTCTACAAGCCTTAAGGCCACACTTGTTGCTTTTTCATAAGTCCTTTCCATTCCTGTAATTGCCAATGGCAAGTGCTGGTAAGTACAAAAGACCCTTGAATGCTTTCAGTTCAGCTGTAAGGTGTCACAGTAAATACATATTTGAGTATGGCTATTCAGGCATGCAGAATGTTTTGCTTGTATTTCAGCATTTGTGCATTTTACAACATCTATATCATTTCATCTGTTACAAACAATTTCCAACATTGAATGGCGGTACTGGCATTCCATGAAATAGGTTTCACCCATGCCTAATCCTCACTATATTTTTGGACCTAGTTCTGACAGTGGATCATTCCGTTTGATTGCATGGCTGTTTTGTACTGTACTACTAGTCAAATTTGTACTCACATTTCTGTTTCCTTCATCACCTGAATCAAGAAAGTATGCATTTCCTGTATCTGTATCAGTCGCTTCTTGCTGCATTTCACTGTCCCAGGAACTTTGTCTCACTTGGGTAATATCAAAGCCATTACTATCTTCATCATCTATGCATGATTTGATGATTCAGTTTTGACCCCATTCAAAACTTGCAAATCTGTTTTTTAATGTACCATTTCATTGTACTAATCTGGGCTACTTCTACCAGAAATTTTTTTTTTTAGTTTTTTTAAAAACATATCCTAAATGCACAGAAATTTAGAAATGACCATTCATGGGTAAAACTCGCCCGTTGCTACTTTGGATCTCCCATACATACCTTGCAGTTCGTCTACCAAGTGGTTGAATGCACAAATGAGGTTTGCTTTCCCAGGCACAGCAACTATGGTCACATCCACATTCCATTTATGTAAAATACACATTAATAGAAAAGGAGTGGTGTGGGTGTATTTTACCCGCTGTGATGCTCAGGTAAACATGCACAAACCTATTAGATGAAGGATTATGTGGGTAAGATCCCCAGGCAGACACTTTTCCACAAATTCACACACACATCATACCGAGTGGGTAAACATGAACATTGTTTCTTATATCCCCCAGGCACAGCTACTGAGACACAGAACCACATACTATAATGCTAAAGTATAAATGTATAGTAGAAAAGTGTGGAATGGGTTGTAACTCAGTGTTACGATTCACAGCTTTATTAAACTGCAAGCATCCAGGTTCTATTTTTTCCTTTAAACCTCACCACTCCATTCATAATCCTAACCTGATCAGTCTACTTGTTATTTTCATCACAAAAGCACAAGTATAGTGTAGAACCAATACTTTCATAGCTTCTGTCCCTGAATCCAAACTTAAAACCAAATAAAATTATAATAAAAATATCATACTTATATTTGATCTTAGGTTTTTTTTCTACTTGGCAAACTGCTTCATTTTTCTCAAGCAACTTATGTAGTTAATGTTTATTTATTTATCCAATGTCATCATAAATTCACATTCCTTCAGCTTTATTGAAGTATAATTTTTAAAACATGTATATATTTAAAGCTTACAGTATGATGTTTGGATATATATACATACATGCATTGTGAATGAATTATCACTATCAAGCTAAGTAGCATAACCATAATCTCATTTAATTATATATGTGTATGATGAGAATACTTAAGATCTATGTTTTTTCATATTTCAGTATACCATACACAATTCTTAATTACAGCCACAAGGCTGTTCACTAGATTTCCAGAAATTACTCACCCTGAATAACTGAGATGCATTTCTCTTTGATCAAAATCTCCAGCCCCTACACCCCTACCTCCTTGCTACTGGGAGCCATTGTTTTATCCTCTTTGAGTTTGACTTTTTTATATTTCACATATAAGATCATATGGCATCAGTTATTCTGCATCTGATTTATTTCACTGAGCACAATATCCTCCATGTTCACCCATGTTATTCACGTGGCATAATATCTTTTTAAGGTTGAATTATAACCTCTTTATTAATCTACCAACAAATGCTTACATTTTATCTCTAACTTGACTATTGTGAATAATGCAGCAAGAAACCTGAGAGTAGAACTATTTCTCTGAGACAGATCATTTTCTTTAGCTATATACCCAGAAGTACAATTTTTGGATCATATACTAAAGTCATTCTGTTTTTAATCTTGACAGAGAGCAAATCGAGGCAGCACTGAACAGGTTTTGCAATTTATCATTTGGCTTTCTATATTCACTTATGAGTCTGTTCCAGGCCTAAGTGATTTTCTTGACTGATGATCCAGTGGCTGGCATGCAGAAATAGAACTCTCCATGCCAATGGTCATGGTAGAGGCCTGTTGTGGCCTGTGACATTGTAACATCTCTGAAAGAAGATAACACTGCAGCTGATGACACCAAATCTCACCCAGAATTCCAACTGCCAACCGTAGCAACAAAACGGTTCTCTCATTAAGCAAAGATTTACTGCTTGGAATGCCTTTCTTCTATTTTCACAAGGCCTCGATCACTATTGTGCCTTTTGCCTCCGCTGTTCCCTGCACTTCTCTGCATGCCCCATAATATGGTCCCCCAAAGTAGTTCCAGTTTGGAGAGGTTGGAACCTTAGCCACGAGAGCTCTGACCTTCGAAGACCTCTATATACCATATTACTTTTTTCTATTGTCTTTTATCCTTCAGCTCCCAATATAACTTTTTGAAAGACTTTTATACCATCATCAATAATAGCTGCAATAACTTACCTTCACATGTATATCATACAAGGGTTCCCTCTTCTCCTTGTCTCAACACACACAAACTTCTGTGCTCCTGAAAATAGCCATCTTAACAGGAATTATTAGGTAATAGATCACCTTTCAGTTTGGTAATGGAATTCTTCAGTGTCAGAATTTCTGTTTGCTTCCTTTTATGGTTTCTGTCTTTTTGAGCTTCTCATTTAGCTCTTGTATTGTTTTTATGCCTTTATTTGGGTCCCCAGTTTTCACTGAGCTTCCTTAAAAATGCTTATTTTCAAAAATCATAGATGATCTCTATTTTTAGGGTCTCTTACTGATGCTTTTCTGTGGTTGTTGTCATGGTTGTTATTCCTCTAGTGTTATGCTCCACTAATTACCCATGATCCTTCTGGCATTGTGATGGAGTCTATGCTCAGCTGCAGTACATGCATGTCAGCTAATGGAGTCTATAGGAATGGTTGTTCCTGAAGTCTAGGAAGTGAATGACGATGTGCCTGGAGGAGGAGGCCTGGAACCTAGGTCCTCAGATATAGGCCTGCTTCCTGAGTTCATGCGCATCCATTCTGGAGCTAGAGCCCACTGGAGCAGACCTAGTAACTGGTTCTCTATAGGTGGGCTTTCGCTATTGGTCTCTGGAGATGGGGCTGTAGCCTTGTTCCATGAATGCAGTGCTGGATCTTGGATTCATGAGGGCTAATGTTAAAGCAAACTATAAGCCTGAGTTTCCAGGACCAGCCTAAGATTAGAGCAGGCTTGGATCCTCAATCCGGGCCACAGAACAAGCCTGGGTCCTCAGTCTGTGAAGACCAGGTTTATAGGAGTCGGTATGGAAGGGTTTATAGGGGTGGACAAACACTGTAGTAAGTGTGGAGCCTGGAGGGAGGGGCTGGCTTAGCAGACTTAGGTAAGCATGGAGATTAGGGCCCCTAAGGCCAGCCTGAAGCCTGGAGGCACAGGCCCAGCCTAGCGCCAGAGTTAACTGAGGAAGGCACGCTGTTGAGATCTGAGGCAAAGTGGTTTCTAACTTCACTTTTCTTCCCCTAGGCATGGGAGATGTCTTTGCACTCTGTCAATAGGGCTTCGTGGAGAGGAAACACACATGATATGATACTGTCCTTCCTGCCTTCTTCAAAATCCTTCATCATATCTGTGCTACACCTAGATGCTGTAGTCTTGAGCCTGGATTCCTTAGCTTTGTAAAAGTATTTGTGTGAACATCCAATTGACAAAACTGCTGTTTCTGTCACAAAAGAAGGCCTGGAAAATCATTTTATGATCTTGCTGTCACCAACAGTATTATAAATTCATAACTTAAATTCAAATGACTAATAATATGTCTCGGAAATAAGAATTAAGATTTTTTGTTTGGCATTATTTTTAAACTCTAAGAGATCAATTCCAATGTCAAGTTATCTTTCTACTGGCCAAGCTGCAAATGAGAGTATCAATAACTACAGAAGTTCTCACAACATTAGCCAATTCCTAAGTTAATGGACTGGATAATTCATCCCATTTAGCAGACTTTTAGATTGTAGTGATCAAAATTGATCCCTTCTAGTTTTTGGCATTCACAAACCAGTTACACTTATTTTGTAATCTCTGCAAGAGTTATTCGTAGATGTCCTTATCATTTGTTAAATTAAGAGAACCATAGTAGTTTTTTATTTCCCTTTCGGTTTCCATCAGCTTACTTCATATTATCTTCATATGACACCTGAATCAAAATAAGTCTACAAATAGTTGTTTTTATAAAACTCATTCTATGGAATTCTTCCCCTAGGATTTCACCAAGATGACTTCTAAAGATTAGATTTGTGTTTTGTTTTGTTTTTTGAAACAGTGTCTTGCTAGGTAGTTCAGACTGTCCTTGAACTCACTATGTGGGCCAGGCTGTCCTTGAACTTTCTGCAAGTCATGCACAATGCCTGGCTGCTGAGGTATTTTTACAATAGTTTCTTCTCAGCCCACAGGGTTTACTATAATGCAGCTCACCTGAATTCTGCTTGAGGGCTGAGCCAGGCCTCCCCCCACCTTGTAAATGAAATTGAACTGAGACATCACTGTGTCCCGCTGTTCAACAACTGTCTGGGGCTACTCTTGCACTGCAATACCTTAGCTGAATGGTTGTTACAGAAACCACATGCCCTGTAATGCTTAAACTATTGCTTTTCTAGGCCTTTGTAGAAGAAAAGTGTATGAAGTTCATCCACACAAATCACAAGATAAAAAGAGATAATTGTTAGTCAATTGATGTAAGTGGTGGGCACCCAATTTCAAGATCTGAGCTATTCTCAATGCATGGAATCAATGACAGCATCATAGTGAACAAATTAAGAGAAAGGTGATGCACATCCTGCCAAAACTTACTCATCCAAACAGAAGAGCTCTTTCTTTTTCAGATTTAAAAAACCATCTTGTCTTAGTCACCTTCTCATTGCAAACAAAAAACATCTGACAATCAGATCTTAGAGAAGAAAAGGCTTAGGATAGCTCAGTGTGTCAGGAGTTTGTGGACATTGTTTGCAGTCTCTAAGGCAGAAATCTCATGGCAGAAGAATAGGGTGAAGCAAGGGTTATGAGTTCATGGCACCCAGGAAGCAGACTAGGGGAAGAGTGCCAGAGAGGGGGACCAAATATAATACCCCAGGTTATGACGCCGTGACCCACAGAGACATACCCAAGCACTTACTTTACTAATCTGGTAGGTATTTATTAATCCAGTGTACTTGACATATCAGGTTTAATGATCACACATCTGTATGATAAAAAATAAAACATTGATGAAAGAAATTACAGATGACATGAAAAAATAGAATGATAATCTGGATCAATATTGTTAAAATGACTGTATTACCTAAAACAGTGTGTAGAATCAATGCAGTTCCCATCAAATGCCAACAACCTTCTTCACAGAAACAGAAAAGCAATCCTAAAATCCACATGGAACTCAAGAGACACAGAACAGTCAAAGTTATCCTGAGGGGGAAATGAAAAGTAAAAACACTGGAAGTATCACAATATCTGACTTCAAAATGAGCTAGAAAGCCACAGTAACTAAAACAACATGTTTCTGGCATAAAAACAGATGCATAAAGCACTAGAACAGAATATAGAATCCAGAAATTAATTCTTACACATCCAACTGATTTTTTTTAAACTTTTTTAAATTTTATTTTAAAGACAAAAGAATGGAAACATATGAACCAGGAAAGCCATAAACAATACAGAGAATACAAAGTTATACAGAATATAGTAGGGAATTAGAACTGGATGTTGTATTGCATAGTTATCTTCACATTAGTTAACACAAAAACGTTAAAGGAAATACCAAATTATAGATAAGATAGTAGGGAATTTGCACTGGATGCTGTATAATATAAAGTTATCTTCACTTCTGCTAATACAAAAACGACTGAGGAAATACAGAATTATAGAGAACATAGAAGGGAATTAGCTCTGGATGCTGTCCTACATAATGTT